>JAAOAS010000391.1:0-26334 GCA_013396035.1 Fusarium pseudocircinatum
CTCTCTCCCTCTCTCCCTCTTGTATGCTCTTCTACATATAAATACAAGTAATATCGTTGTATTCAAAGGGCGGCAAGGTCGGCTTGTACGTAGAAGGAGACACTTGCTCCATGCAATTTGATCGGGGGAGGCCGGATATATATGTTCTTCCACTGAGTCCAATAAATTGATTCCTTCTCGGGTCTGCTTGCTATAGTGGCCACGATAGTATCTTTTCATTCATGAAGCAATCTGGAATGAATGCAGGTAAGACACCGACATCGTAACGCAGACAGCCATGCCGTTAGTTTATCCAAGTATATACTTTACATCACAACCTTAGGCTACAGCTCCTGTTCCAGATCTAGAAATCATCGAGACCACGCCTCTTACACTTAAATCCTTTCATGTTTGTTCAGTACTACTTCCTCATCTGTCTTTTATTGTGAAAGACATAAATGGATCCCAAATCATTATTGTGAGAAGCTATATCTTTTGATCTATTCTAAGTATTTCACTCCCATACGCCATCTATATAAACTCATCGTAAATCATAATTCTATCCTGCCAAAGCCTCATCTCGAGCCTTGATATCATCCTTTTTACCCTTCTCCTCCTGTTTCTGTTCCTGCGCCTTGACTTTGTCCTTCTTGCTCATAGTCAAAGCTCCCTTCTTGAACGCCTCGTTTGGTAGAGGTCGAATAATCGGTTGAACCACCCACCAAGGTCTTCGACATCGTCTTTGTGTACCTACTGAGCTCTCAGTCTCGGGAGGATCCTCCTCGCCCTCGGCTAATGGTGTCTCCGCAACGCTCTCACCATTGGTACGCTCGTACTCAATGAGGCCTTCTGCAACCTTGCGCTCCACGGCAGACAGGACGCGCTCATAGGCTTCAATGTCGCCTGCTCGGCTCTTGGCCAGCATATCTCGCACGTCGGTGTGCTTGGAGACAAAGTGTCTCAATAGATGAAAAAGATGCGGCTGCATGGCTGACATGTTAGGGCCCTGTTCTCCCTTCTTGCCTAAATCCTTTCTTCGCTTCTTAGACGGTGGCTCATCCTCAACTGTCTCGCTCTCGTTCATCCATTCAGTATCGTCACCAGGCATGAAGAGTGGTCGGCGCTCGATGTGCTTCTCTCCAAAAACGTGTTCATGGAGGATGTCCATATATCGTCTGAACACAGCATCAACTCTGTAGCCCCCTTTTCCATCTTTTCCTCTCCAGTACTCTCGTCCCTCCTCTCCGACGGGCGGTGGCTTTGAGAAGATAGCTGGGTCACTGAGGTTGCCCTCAGCGCTCATAACACCATCAGCTCCTGTAGCCTCGAGGCACTTCTCGATATCTCCCTCCTGAAGGATATTTCCATTCGCGAAGATGACTGTCTCCTTAGGCAGGCTGTCTCTCAAATACCGAATCATCTTCCACTCAGCCAGGCCTGTTAAATGTCCCTTCTGCTCCCTTCGTCGGCCGTGGACAGTGAGAATGGATGCGCCAGCCTTGAGAACATTCTGCGCGTATGCCAGTGTCTCCTCCTTCGTGTCCAGAATTCGAATCTTGGCTGTCACGGGCACAGGCAGCTCCTTGTGCAAAATGTTGATCAAGCGGAAGATAAGATCCTGGTCTTCCTGGAGGAAAGCACCATACTTTCCCTTTCGCGCGATACCTTGAGGGCATCCGAGGTTCAAGTCAACAGCATCGCAGTAAGGGGCGACTTGCTTGGCGGCAGAAAGGAGCGCTTCGGGGTCGTTGGCGCAGAACTGGACAAATAGCGGGCGGTCGATAGAAGGGTTTCCGTCAAGCCAGGGAGTTTCGCCGTCAGGTTTGAGTGATTGGAAGTGTGCCTTGCGATACTTCTCGTCCTGCGAAAAGAGTCGAGCGTGGAGCATGGGTGTATAGGCAAGAAGACTCTTTTGTTCAGTGGGTGAGATAAAACTTCGAGTCAACATGCGCCAGGCCTGAGTTGTCAGTCAATTCACACATGGCGAGTTCAAGCAATAACTTACAAATTCAGACTGATCTACCATCGGCGCAACAATGAACTTGGGGCTTCCAATAGACTCGTAGAATGCTCGTCCTTGCAGCTTGGTCGGGCGCTCCCCCGCGCTCGTGGGGTTCTCCTCTGGGGTCGTCATTGTAGACATGCGCTGTGCGAAGCAGATAAACCGGGGGCTTAGAACAGAAATATGTAGATATCCCGGACTCTTCAAGAGCCAGGCTCGCCGTGTTAATTGATCCAGAGTGTTCAACGAGACGTGGCGCAAAGTGGTTAAGAGGGAGTGCTCACAAGCTTTGTATGACCACCAAAATAATTTTTTCTCCAATGTTTTACCTCCGAGTAATGTTGCGGCCCGGATGTGGGGGTGGGGGATGATTGTGGCTGAACAGATCGCGGGGACCTTGAGGCTTAAGTCTTATTTCCGAAAGATCCAATGAGTGGGTACGAAGTACGGATAGAGAGAACAGTACGAGTACATGTACCGTTTCATTCTTCTCATGTACCTCCAATAGTGGGTCCGCCTCTCTAAAGGTGCCAAGCAACCACCTACACCACAAATCATGTACAGTACACAAGTACCCTTCCCCTATCTATAAATTGATTCGATCCCCTGAATCAAAGAAAGATCAAACAAAATCTGAAGTGTACACGCAATCGAGATTAATGATCATGTTAAGCCCCTGATGCCTGCATCAAGAAAGCCAACTCGGAATAAACCTGAGCATGGCACTTATACTGATGAGCTCAAAACAAGGTAAAGTATTGTCTCAAACATCCACAGGGCGACGCAAAATGTTCCGGCCAGGCAATTAAACTTAATGATGTATCCGTTCCATTGATTTTTTTTTGTTGGTTCATGTCGACAAGACTAGCAAATGATGTTCTGTGAATTAACGCGGTGTCCCCGTTTCAATGGTTACACTGCTGCAAGCCCAGAAACATGTATGTATGTAATTTCCATTACGCTCCATTCCTCGTCGGTCCCAGATGAAAAGAAAAGAGAGATGAAGAAAAGCAAGATTAAAGAAATGTATGACTCTTTGGTCTAAATTCCACATGACATGTAGAGACTGGTTAGAGTGATCAACACCATTAACACCGTACAATGCTGTCCCAAACGCCCAAGCGGTTAATATGGTTGCTTGCAATACAAGATTCCGGCTTGATCTCCGGTATCAGTCAAGGAAACAAAACACTGCGCTAACAAGCTTCGCTCCTCGTGGTGGGCATTGCCATCATCAGAAAAAGTGCGTGTAAATCTTTGAGTTTTCGTGAACCTCCATTTCCTATAACCCGTTAGTAACTGCTGTGCCGTTGAAATTCTCCCATGTTGAAACGTACCATCTTGAAGGTGTTCAGCTCCTCCTTGATCTGCTGCGCAAGCATGGGAGTCAATCGGTTGCAGGTAGCAATCTCACCGCGACGATCGTACTCCTGACTAGGCCAAGTATCGTGGAAGACAATACGGGGCGAGAAAGTAGCGTTACGCTTGGTAGATCCGTGGGGAGTGTTTGGTGCGCTCTTGCTGTCCTGTCGTAGCCTCAAAGCGGACATGAAGTAGTCTTCGCTGCCAATAGCAATCGAGCCTGTTCGGCGATGGCCCTGAGACTCGTCGTTGGGAGTGCTAGGGGCACTGGAGTTCGGGGAATCGGTGACAGCAGGAACGCTGGGGAGATCAAGGCCAGGAGAGGAATCAGCAGGGCGGATAGAAGGGCTGGCTGAGCCGGGGCCTACAGACTGTTAGCAGGAGAATTTGTAATAAAACCTTTAGAGACTTACGCTTCAAAATTCCCTTGCGGACGGCAGCAAGCACCTCCGCACGTTCCCTGTCGCCTCCGACAATACTCTTACGCGAATTCGAGTTGTCAGTTCCAGAACTCCCAAGACGCTCAGCAATCTCAGCACCCAAATTGGTATCGATCGAATTGCGCTCAAGGTGGGGAAAGGTATCTGTCTGTCTGGGATCGGCCGACACGTTAACTCGTTGAGTCTCAGCCTCGACAGTGACCATCGATACAGCAGCTTGGCTAGCCTCAGGCTTTACAGGTCCATCAGCAGGAGCAACTCCAATCACTGACTTGGGTCGGAAAATTCCAACAAAAGATCGGCCACCCTTCTTCATACCTCGGCCCATCTTTCGAATCATGATGGAAGCCGATGACGCTGTCGAGGATATGGAGAGGTTATCGGTTGAGCCACCAAAGAATCGGCCACCGTAGATACTGTGTCCAAGGCCTGCAGCCTCCTGCGCTTCCGCGATACGTGCTTGTTCGGCATCGTAGGCTTCGTCGGCCGTTGGGTCCTTGTGGAGTTTGGAGGGTTCTGCCTTATCAGTTCCCTCACCCTCATCAGCATTGCGGAAATCGGCTGCGCTTCCAAATGAGAAAGCGCGTCGCAGTCTGGAGGTTTTGCTCTTGGATTTGCGTCCTTTATCCTTGATAGCAGCAAGCTGTTTAGCCGCGGGTGACTCTACTTTACCCGCGCCTGACGCATTGGAAGATCCATCTTCAGCGACCTCGCTAGCCATGGTAGCTGGTCTAGAGAGAGGTGAAGGGTTTGTAGTGCGTTTAATCGCATCGGAAGATGATCCTCGAGGTGGGATGTTGACCTTGGCGTGATCTTGCTTAGAAGTGATCTCGCTGTTTGCCTGGGAAGAGGGGTTTCCAGTGGGGGCAGACACATTACGGTTGGCAGACTGCAGAACATCCCTGTTAGCATTCAAGTTTTACCACCCATTGCTGATTGGATAGTGTTTCAAGGATCGTCAACTTACCGAGGATGGTCGAGAGTGGCTGCTGCGGCTGGAATTTACACTCTCAGAACTTCCGTTGCGCGAGTGTGCGGCAGCGTTAGTAACAACACGCAGTGTTTGAGAATTTCCGTCTGCTTTGCTCTTTTCAAGCGTAGCAGGCTTCGACAGGTCAGAATCGGCACGAAGACTTCGACGACGGGATCGGTTTGAATCATCCATGGGAGATTGAAGAAGTTGCATATCATCCATAGATGTGCCAGGCATAGCGTTATAGAAGCTGTTCGGTCTGTTTGGAATCGCCGAGCGGTTAGGATTGGGGCCATTATAGAGTTGAGTTGCAGTAGGCATTCCATTCACTGGGACAGCTGTGCTCTGAGAACGCCCGTGCTGGTTTTGTTGAGGAGTAAGTGACCGTCTATACCTGTCAGGTGCAGCTTTGCTTGAAGAAGTTGGAGAGGTTGGTTGTGTAGGGCCAGCGAGGAAGGCAGAATGAGGTCGAGGAGCGGGCACAATGTTTCGTCGCTGAGGAATGGCAGAATCATCACGAGCACCCGTTTGGCCAACGCCCATGGCATTGTATTGCACGTTGGAAGCTGACGAGCTAAACTGGCGACCGCCGTAGTTGGCGTTGTGGTTATAGTTCCGCGTCGGTTGACCTTGCGGTTGCCAAGATTGTGTATGGTTCAGGGTCGGTGTGCTAGTGAAAGCGTATTGCTGGACAGGAGTCGAACTACCCCGGTAGCCAGTGGGAGAGGGAACAGCATATCTTGGGGCTTGAGCCGCTGCCGCATACTGATGGCCAGCCTGGCCTTGGTTATTGGGTATCATGCTTGTTGAAGAAGACGGCCGGGTCTGGAGCATTGTAACCGTTGCAGTTTGCTGGGGAAAGGTCTGAACCAGAGCAGCCATAGTTTGCGTTGACGTATAACGAGCAGTAAAGCAGCCGTCAACAAGCGTGACAACGAGAGTGCCTGTTGAATACCTTCGGTCTTAATTCGAAGGGATCGGACGAGGTCGGTTCGAGGTGCAGTATGTTTGCACTTAACAGAAGAGCAACTGTGGCCAAGATTCATGTTAGCACGGCTTCCACTAGATACGGCCTGCAAAGACCGAAGAAAGGTTGAACAATCCGGATATCCCTTCTGGAGTCGCCTTCCTGCAGAGAGCCGGGAGAGACTTGCGTTACCACCTACCTGAATTTTTTTCCTGTTATAACTTTATGACAAACGAAAGAAGATGAGGAGGCTGTGATTAAGGACGCCAGCGACCAGAAACAAAGGGAATGATCGTGCTGAGAAAGCAGCTCACTATTACCGTGAGCAGACTTTGACTCTGCTACGAAACGAGATATGCTAATGGAGATTGGGGACAAGATCAAGAGTCGTGACAAGACAGCTTGAATCTCGACCTAGTTGTAACGGAACATGAGAGGGTCGTCGACAGTTCGGGGCAATGGAACGGTGAAGTAGACGAGTGAGGCGAGGAAACAAAGTATTACGGAGTTCGCTCGCGAGATGAGGGCTATGATCGACAGGGCAGGCAAGATTTCCAGTGGTCGAGAATCGTCACAGGGGTCTGGAGAGAGCAGAAGCGAATGGCTAAGCAAATGCAACTGCGGATAGAATGCTACAAGTGTCGAGGTCTGAGGCCAAACGATCACAGGAGACGATGGATGTAGAATGTGCAAGATCGAAAGATCGAAAGCGTTCGAAGGGTTCTGGGAGATTCGGGGCAAGCGACGGCCGAGAGAAAGGGGTACGGCAATCTGGAGAAAGTCGAGCCGGGGAGACGAGGGGCAGAGAAGGCCAAAATGGCGATGGGTTACGGTGATGGCGATAATGAGGAGGAGAATAGAAAGGAAAAGGAAGAAAAGACACCTGAACAAGGAGAAACAACGAGACGATGAGATGAGATGGTGAAGAAGTCAATCTGTTGTTCAGAAAGTGAGGTGAGGTGATTGAGAAACCTCAAGAGCCCAGGTGGATACGTAACTCGTGTTATCCACACGCTAATAATGCATGGGATGGTCCTAGTCGGACTTGCAGAAAAGGACCCCCGTGGTGCAGAAGCTCACTACGTACAGTGGACTGCCAAAGTTTGTTTTCTACAGGGCACAGACAGCAGTAGAGTCCCTATAATTTAGCGGTTCAAGGCCCAAATTCCGGGTACACTCCCACCTCAACGCGGCCCATCGTGGGAGTGATCTCGGACATGCAACCCTTTCGACATGAACGTGACAGCAGTGTGGTTGCAATCTAACGCCTATTCAGAAAGTAGCCTCGAATGAGGGTTGATCGCTAGGAAGGAAGAGGCAAGTGACAGCCGCGATTCATCTATCTCACTCAAACATCCATCGGCTCTTGGGTCTTGTTCAGCTTGATCACGACAATAATAACACAACCTCACGCGTTCAGAGACTGCGTATCAGGCTGGTAACCGTTCCGTAGTCCTGGAGATACATAAAGTATTGTCAGCATGCAGGGGACAAGGGGCAAGAAGTCGTAAGCCAATTCTCTCCGTCCGTCTGGTCTGGTCTGGTTGCTGTTGGCATCTCGAGATGGTCGATATTCACACATGCCTCTCATGCACCCGCACTCGTCCTAAACACGAGGTGCTCGTGGAGCCATCCCAGGGATTCCCCAAGTGAAAATCCCACAACTCCCAGGAGACTTGAGCGGGTCTTGTCAATGCCAGAAGGGCCAGTACGCCCACCATTGGTCACCGCTGCACGGAGCTAGCAGGGAGCCTGGTTCGGTAGAGTGACCACGTCGAGAGTCTCTCATCTCTCGCTCTGTTTCTGTTGTGCTTTCTGGGCTGTCGCGAGAGAGGCAGAGAGCATTGATCCAGGAACAAACTCCTGTCCGTGCTAGTTTGATGGCTTTTGCCTGTGCTTCCTCTGCTGCATTGCCCAGTGACCAGATGACGGGACCGGGAAGGGCTCAAACATTGGTGCTGTCTCTGTGCGAAGCTATATTGTTGCTTGAGATGAAGTCCCTGAATTTCTTTCCTTTCCGTCCCGTCGTCGCTTGTCGGCGGTCCTTTGTCTGTTGCCGTCTCAAACTAGGAGACCGAACCGGATTTCGGGGTCTTGAGAAGAAAAAAACCACCTCACAACAGACAGCGACTACGGGATACATATTCAGGGGTATGAACGTTTTCCGGCCGCTGCACAAAATACTTGCGTGTACAGTACAGTACAAGACATACATACACATCCATGAATTGGATCAAAGCAAGGGACATTCAGGGGATAAGCCTGGCTTAGTAACTGATCCACGTCAGACGTGCCAATCACCAATGAGCATCATAGACGTTGAGAGGATCAACATTGAGATACGATTGATTTTCACGCTTTAGCTCCTTTAGGGGTTCGCGCTTGTGTGTGTCTCGTCTGGAAAGGGTCATGGCTTTTTTCGGCTGTTTCTTTCAGGTTGTGACTTTTGAGCCGGACAATTGATAGCGGCTAACGTTAGATCGAGCCAAACAGTCTGGTATCGCTTGGCGTTGTGTTTAACATAACCAACAGGTCTTAAAGCTATTCTGGCGATATTAACAAATATCTAATCAATGTGACAATGACTCGCCGTTTCCAGGAAGGAAACAAATGTCTTAATCTTCCAGTAAATAGGACTACCAAGTCGAGATATGTGTGAACCCAATCAGCTGCTGAATTGACTTCTTTTTAACTCTGTCAAGTTTCTGCAACTCAACTCTTATTGTCCGCCCTGCAAGATACGAAAACACCAATTATTCCTTCAGCCACAGCCATTCTTTCCAAGTACCCGCAGTTCTGAGATTCCTCTGGCATCTGATCGAGGCCGTTGGCTCGATGTCGGCAGAGAGAAGCGTCTCATGGCTTGCAGTCTGCAGTAGCTTCTGCAGGATGCGTGGGATCTAACACCAAACATCCGATAAGTCCAACTGGTCCAGCCAGTGCTTTCAACGGCCACAGCGGGACACTCAAAAAATAGCCCCCATGGGCCGAAGACGCGAGTCCAGTGGATCTCGAAGCAGAAAAAGAGGCCAATCTCATGCATGATGAAATCGTAGACGAGCCCTCGACTTCTGATAGGAGGGTATTTGACAAGACATGTTTTACAAGACGACACCATCTTCTATCACTTTGACCCTGAGAGACATTCCTATGCTTGACTCTTGCTGCCGTGGAGTCTCTTTCAGCTCACCACAATTGCTGACCCTTACATATCATAGGTATTCTCCTCGGCCTTGCTTCTCCTGTTTCTGTATCATAGCAACAGCTCATGCACGGTACTGGAATTTTCCATGACAGCATGATATGGCACTCCAGTCTCCTCGCCTCTTCCAAGTGCACAAGAATAGTAGTTATCCGCGTATTTTTAGAATGGGTCCGCAAGTCGTCAATCGCGTACCCACTGAGGAGCTTAATTGTGCGTGTATTTTTGCTTAATGGATGTGTAGAAACCCGTCAGAACTTGGAAAGATCAGGTTTCTAGCAGGTTCATCTTGTTGCAGAAAGGGAATGAATACCGAAAGCACAAAACTTTAACAGAGAAACTATTACTGACGAGAAACCTGATCATGGACGGATTGTCCTCACCGACAAAACACCGTCACTTACATACCAGTCTTTGTCTGACTCAATTTACGGGTCTGGGGTAGGTAGAGAATGACAATGGAGGAGACATCCTGGACATTTCCAGGGTTGAAACAAGCTTGCAGGCTGGGGTCTCAATATACACCCTGAGACAGGCACATTAAATTCTGGCGATATTTTAGATTGCTTCATCATGCTCATTGCTGTATATTGAACCATGCTATAGAAACTGCGCCTCATGGAGCAGAAGCAAGTCATGCCCTCTAGATCTCCATTGATCAGAGATAGAAAAGAACTGAGATGAACCCAAATCTCGGCTCTGCAACAGGCCAAATGCGTGTTGTTGAGGTCTTGGCTGCCGAGGTTGGTGTACACATCCCATTACAGCACTGCTTCAACCCTTACGAGCAGTTGGCTGTAAGAGAAACTGAGCGTGGTCCCTAGAGCAGAGTTCATACTATGTAAATATATTGCTCAGTTTGCCACTGTAACTTGTAAGGTCCTTGCTGTGGTTGTCGCGGCCGTTTACTTTTTAAATCAGCCTCAACTCAATTAACCATCCAAGCAGACTCTCCCGCCTTTACCGTTCAACAACCCTATGCCCCGTCTGGACCGACCAGATTCCAGGTTCGACCAACAATTTAGACAACGAGCTTGGCTATCGCATTAATCTAAAACTCATTAAAGGGCTCGTCTCCTCATTCGGCGTCTCTAGCTCGATATACGCAATCCAATACACACGCACAGGCTAATATGCGAACCGTCCTTCGGTACTCCAAAGAAAAGCGAAACTGCTTGGGTAATGCAGATCAATCTCTGATCATCCACGATTTAATTACTGGGCGCATGTAACAGCGTCTCAACTCATGGGCCACAGCGGCCAATTGTGTTGAGATTGGGGCCGTTCCCCTATGTTCAGATAGATTACACAAGGATATGAATTCATTTTAGTTCTCCGAACGAGTTGGATACCTTCTAGGGGTCTCTGAAAACCTCCTAGCGTCGTTCCGTTAGAGTAATTCCCGCAGCTAATTGCCGGAGAATGCTGTACATAGCCCACTGTCCCCGTGGAATGGTTGGCCGCCATTGTCTATTCTTCAATCTCGGTGAAGTTGTCCTAACTGAGCTTTCTGAGAGGGACACCGACGACATGTTACAGATACATCAAATAATCGACATTGACAAGAAGGATTGATTGAATGCAACACCATCAAGCCTCGGGTCAGCTTGTAAAGTGGTCCTGGTGGAATTCGATCACTGTTTCTCCAGATTTTTGAACAAATCCATTCGTGACAGGCTGAATAGACTAGACGTCGATACTACATAATCCTCTCAAGGTAGCAGTACTGTGCGTGATCCGCGTTGTCAGATTTGCGAGAGGCGTAGTAGCTGTTCTGGGGCTGATTTCCATATGGAGGAATAGGTAGCGCTGAATCCCTTGTTTATTAACTTAAAACTCTACAATAGCACACACTGCCTCCGAAGAATACTTACTCTAGTTACTGTACATACATATATCCATCCTTAATAACACGACATAGAAACCCCGCGAAGACAGATGCTCTCTAAAGGGCCGATCCGACAGCGCAAATCATCTCTCTTCCCCACCAGCACAAGCATATCCATCACAATCCCATCAACGTCGCCGGCCGCTTCGGGAAGTTAAACCGCTGGGGGTTCATGTCGATCTGATCCGACCCCGATAGCGGCACAGATGATTAGTTAAGAACCGGCGGTGAGCCCTTGATTAACCTTGTCATGGTTGGTGTTCCGAGGAGCACTGGATGCCGACTTTGCAGAACCAGGAAGGTCAAATGTGATACCCTCAAGCCGTCCTGCGGCAACTGCATCAAATATGGAGCAGAGTGTCCAGGTTATTCTCGTGGCCTGAAGTTTGTCGATGAGAAGCATCAGATTCGTCAACGCGGCAGACGACAGGGCAAAAGCCAAGAAGTGTCGACTAGTTCCGCTTCCAGTACAACGAGCTCTGATATCGCTGCATTAGACTCAGAATCATGGTCTTTGGTAGGGCCCTCACCAACCCTGCTGAGGCTGGGGTTGCCAAGAGGGCCACTGCTACTCAACATGATAGAGTCTTCCACTAACTACACTCGGTCCACTGATGTCTTTATACTCTTATCATGGTTGAACATTGATCTTCTAGGAAAGCGGGCTCTGCTCGACGGCGCTATCTGTTCTTTTGCTCTACATCTGACTGGCAAAGCAAACTCCAATGCCGACCTGGTCGCCAAAAGCAGAACCATATATGGCTTGGCACTCAATGAGTTACAGGCCGCTCTGCAACACTCCACAGAGTGGAAGGCATCTGAGACCCTATGCGCTGCTATACTATTATGCTACTTTGAGGTATTCCCGCCACCAATATTCTTTATTCAAAGCTTACACCCCATAGCTGTTTGCTGGGACAACAGTCCCAGATACTTGGATTCAACATGCCAAAGGCATTGGAACTCTAATGGAGCAGCGAGGACCAGCAGCTCACGCTGAAGGCTGGGACGCAGCCATGCTGCTCTCATGCCGTGGTATTCTTGTATGTCCCACGTTTCTCCTTGACTACATGAACAAGGCAAAGGATGAGGAACTCGCATTATCTCCAGGTCAAGTGACGGAGCCTTGCGAATTTCTTCCAGTAAGAACCAATCGCTGTTTGGGGAGCACGATGCGTTGGATCCTGTCTCTGTTTCGTCACCGGCAGGGTTACTCTGCATTGCTGCATTGAGATGGCGCGATATAGCATCTCACATATCACCCATCCAGTCCCAGTGGACTTGCCATCCTAGCCCTTCACCTTGAGTGGATCTTTCGTCCCTTTGCAACGGCTTTGACAATCTAGACAATGTTACCCTAGCGGGGTCACCACTAACACGGTCCCATGCCAGACTATAAGTGATATGTTCTATCCCGGAAAGGACCAATTGTTCCTGTCGAGGCCAGCATGGAGGCATGTCACGTCTGATGGCGGTAGACGTCTCATCTATGCTCCTGACGCCCCCATTGAGCACATCCGCGTCGGTGATGGCTTCCTTGCAAACCTGGCCCAGCTCACGCCTATTTTGCATGGGGCCTATCTTCTGAGAGAAGCTAACAAGGCTGGCATGTTTGTCGAGCCTGACAAAATCTCCGCCTTGGCCCACCTAGCCACCGTGGAACATGCGAGATTAGCGCGATGGTTCGACGATTTCGACGCGCTTGAGTTTCCAAGACCGGTCGAGGTTCTGCCAACCGACCCGGATAATTCGTTGTTCGAGACAGTGCTGGAACACAAGTCGGCAGCAGCCGGGTCCTTACTCATGGGGTACTGGGCTAGTATGCTCATCCTAGAAGAGACATTGGTCGAATGCGGGACACCGCGAGCGAATTCGGAGATATCCATCCGGTATTTCGTGGAACAGATATTGCGGTCGGTAGAATCCGTGGGACGAGACACCATGGGGCCATATCGAATTGGGTTCGCCATACGGATCGTGTATGAATTCGCTACTGGGCAAGAACAGAGGTGGATTGCCAGCATGTTGGATAAGTTCTCACAAGGGTATGCTGCAATTGACAAGAAGACATACCCTAAGCCTAAGGACGATGACACTCAGCCAACGCGGTTTGTTCAGGCTACAGCTTAGGGTAGATGGTGACCTTCGAGGTGGTGATAATTAGGAGTTGGAGTGTATTTGATGACTTGGAAGATCCCCCAAGATGATGCTTGGTGTTGTAGGTAGATGCTGTTTATTGGTATCCTAAGGAGTTTCCCGCAAGTCAATTGATATCCAAACCTTTACAAATCTTTACACCAGTGCTGAATTTATTGATCGAGGTCGACAAGTGCCTCTCTTCCCTTTCAACTAATTGGCGACAGATAGCCAGTCCTCTCATACCATTTATGTAAATATCTTAAATGTCACAAGTAGTCATCATGATTAGTTATCTGGAATGATGTAGCTGGAAGTTACCTTGTCTGATAAGGTCATTGAGACTTGACGGTTTGCTCAAATAACATATTCTTACTTATACTTCTGTAGCTGTTACTGGAGTGACTGAATCTCAATTTATGATTGCTACTAGGCTAAATATGTGAGACATGTAACGTTTGTCTTGTGCCATTATATGATAGGAGCTCACTATGGTGAGATTGAAGCTTGAACCTAATTCTGTCGAGACTCTGTCAGTTGTATATGAAACTCGGTGGGAAAGCGTTACAAGTCAGTAGATGTTTTGATGATCCGAAGTAACCTTTATTCGCTGAACGATGTCTCATTGGTTGACAAATATGACTCGAGAGTGCCAACTTGAGGAATACATAGCTCCCTTTGAGGTCACTCACACTCATTTAGTAAGCTGAATCGCTCTGTTATGAGGGCCAGGTCTCCTGAAAAGAAATCATCATATACAAGAAGCTTATGAGTGATGTTACCTAAGCGTAAACACAGTTTGGCCTGGGTTGAGGTTCTGCATAGAGAGAAGTTACGAGCGATGGCTCAGGAAGAGCCGGTACATTTTCCCCATCAGCGTGTACAGCAATGGATTGTATCACTCTAGGGGACTGACCCAGACCCACGGCGAGGGTATGCTTGTACCTCAAATGTTTGACCAAGTTTGTACGAGTGATTAACAAACAGTGTAGCAACTGGTACAAACTTGCCGTCCAATATCAATCAGGAGCGACTGGCTTTCATACGAACTCTACAAGCCATAGCAAGTGACAGATATAATATCATGGGAGTTTCAATATCATGGTGAGTCTTTTTTCCTTTGGAATGATTAACCCTGGGTAGTTGAAGACAATCCTATTATGAGTTGTGTTATTACGAGTGTACTCCTGTCACTCATCAAAAGTCTTGCCACCTCAACAAAACCGCTATCAGTTGGACCCAGACAGAAACGAGCCATGCTTGAAACAAAATAGCAGCAAGTTTTAAGCTTGTCATTCCAGGAATTAAAGGTGTTCCTTTTGAAACAAGCGGCCAATGTCAATAGTTCGCTTGACTTCAGCAATACAAATTGTCAGAATCTATAATTGAATACATTTTGACTGTTCATGCTATTGAAAATACTATGGTAGTATCTCTGTCTCAAATGTCTGGTGAACATGAATTTTCACCTGGTGTATTCACATGTCACAGTGCTTCTGGTCAATACGTGCGAATTATACCACAACGTCGCATCGATTGCACAGTCAATCACATGTAAATCGATACGAACGCTTGTATATACGTAGACAAATCTATTCGTCTGCAAAAGGGTATTCTTATCCGCCCCCAATGACATCCTCCTCAGGCGGTCTGTATCAGGATACGGTCTCCTTTCTCAAGATGCAGGTTTAGGTCCACTTCCGGAGCGTTGTGTAACAACGGGCTCAAAAGGTAAGCAGCTAGAGTAGCCAATAATAAAGCTTGTCAGCTCTATCATATCTCAATTCAAACACTGTTTGCCCATTCACTTTAAGCAACTTAGAAATGGATGTCAATTGGATCGCTCACTGGTTCGATGTCTGGCTTCTTCACAGGGTTACGAGGAAATACCCGGAGAGATATAGGCTAGGTACTTTTATCATGGCGAGTCTTACGTTGCACAGTAGCTGATATTTACTGGAATTATATTCTCTTTAATGAATATCAAGACACGAGTGGTTCAACCGGGAGAGCTCGCCAGAGTACAATGCTAGGAGTTCCTTGTCTGTGGCTGCTCGATTCACCACGAAGAATTTACCCACGACCATCCAAACTTTCGGTGCGGCTCAAACGCCAGTCATACATTAAGGTACAGTACGTGATAAGTTTGGTCAAAAGGCCCATACCTGGCGGTGACTCCTTGTTCATAGCTCGCATCACTCATAAGTTTTATTCTAGATCTAACAAGATATCTCCACTCACCTAGTTCGAGCAAAGAAACCACAACACACTCGCATTCATTGGCAAGGATAATACCATACTGATCCAATGACAAAGCCTCATAGCAACAATTGTGATGCTTACCTCACGGAAGTTCCCTTCGGTGCTACTCAGATGAGGCCTGCTCATCTCTTCAATGAAGAGAGAACTGGCTACTCCACTGAAAGACAAAGAGAAAAGAAAATCGTACCACAAAAGTACCAAGATTAAACTACATGAGCCATAATAATATCCACCTCTCAGCACGTCCCGAAGATCTGAGACTCCCGATACGCAAAATAGGGCTGATATAGGCAGGTACAAAGTCGGGATGGATCATGGGCTGAAACCTTGATCTTAAAATTGCCGTGAATACTCCAAAAGGCAAAAAGTTGTCAATAAGAGATGAGAGTCAAGGATAGAGCGGCATCTTAGTTCCAAAGAAGATGTTGCCAAGATGACGAACGCTTCTTGGTAGAGACTGGTGAGAGTTTCTTTAGCTACCTTACCTTTGAAGCAGATGCTACCATTGCGAGATGCAACCTATCGACGTAATTGACGGCGTGGCCGTTAGAGCAAACAATGCAACGGTCTAAGAGCTCATCACTGCTCGGTCCCTTGGATAAGAGTCATCGCAGGGTCTAGAACCCGTCAACTAAAAGGCACCAACCTGATAAAGCAAGGTCAATCGGATCATAACCTCCTCACAGGAAAGTGCCGTTTGACACTTGCAACTGTGGCTTCAGCCCAAGGCCACATCGTCATCCCTTGCCATAGTTTCACTAAAAATAAGAGCTTGGGCTTATGTGGCTGCAGCTCGTCAGTCTGCCCTACGCTCTAGACCGTGTCTTTTGTTTAAGGTTCTCAGTAGTGGAAGACGCCGCGATGCAACGTTCCTACACTATCTCTCGGTTTTAGAGAGAGTTCTCGCATAGCTATTTTGAGTACCTGGGCTCATTGATTGCTTGTTGCGTACCGACACAAAGGTTCGTAGGATAATTGAGTTTATTTGGCGAAATCGAGCTTGGGGTAAGCCACTTTTGACTATAGTAAGGTTAACTGGCATCAGGTGAAGTTGCCAACAGCTGCTGCGTACGTGTGCAACCAAATCAGCCAATGTGCAGATCTAAATCCGTTGCTTGCACGATTAAGCATCTGACGTGGAACCCTGAAATGCTTGCTATGACAATCTACCCCAAAAGCCATCAGGCAGCAAAATAATGCATACGCTAAAAATGCCAATATTCAATTGACCAACGAGATCCCAGGCCGCGTATCTCATGATAATTCCCCATGACTTCACCAAGCCAGAATGAGGTTGCATCGGAGATATGAGAAGCCCCCCGCCAAGCAATAGTTTGTTCTCTTGGCCCAAGGCTGAGAGAACGCCCGGGTTCGGTGTGACAGACCTTGATCTTATCTCGACATTATCTGATACGGATGGGCGAATCATTACCCAGACCGTCAATCTTACATGCATAGAACTCCTTCTAGCGAGCTTCTGGAAATGGAGTTTTGGTGGAGACGTGGTCACGAGGTTGTTGTTTTCTCTCTTGGCGGGCAGGATAAACGGTGCCGATGCTTCGGTGCTTCCGACTATGGGGAAACCGGTCTCCACCCGGCGGATGGCGGTCCGGGGTTATGTCAGCATCTCGGCCGACCAGTGCCGTCCGTAGGCTCCACATGTTGTCACTGGAATTCCGCTGGATGGGAAGTGAGGGGAGAAGAGATAAGAGAACCAAGGGATGGGCTATATGGGCAAAAGTAAGGGACCTGGCGCCTGGCTGCGGTTGAGCTATTTACTGCTCATCACAATAAATGCCGAATAACTGTATCACGGCAGTGTCTGACTCCCTTATCATACGACTTTCCGATTGACCGTATCGTAATATTTACCGTATCACTCGTACTCAGCACTGACTCCTTGTTAACACCTGAATGGCTACCTGCACGGCGATCAATGTCAAAGGTGAGCCACAAGGTCGCATCGTATCTTCAATTGGACCCCGCGGAATCCCTAAGCTATCCAAGCCGGCACGTCATACCCAAGAACAGCCAAGCTAGCCAAGCCTTCGTCTGACTACAGGCATTTTTAGCGTCGCTCCATAGGGCGGCATCTGCTACGTAGCAACTAGGGTTGGCGTGGTCTTGGTACAGCTTGGGGTAGATCAGCCGCAGAAGCATTGTTGACAAGAACTTTTATTTAAGGGAGTCTTTCCCCCTTGATGATTCTATCTTATCCTCATCACCATCAATCAGTTCCTTCATAAGCAAACAAACTCTCCTTGAACATCTTTTAGATTGCACCAGGAGTGCCTTGAACACAACTACAGTGCCTTGAAGGTTAATAGACGATACATCTTCGATACCCATACCCAGCAGACTAAGACAGTCGAGCAATTACTTCAACTACACACCACATACAACTCTTCAACTTTACAAACATCACAATGGCTTTCGGATCTTCTCGCAACAGATCCTCTTCTGAGGAGCAGCGTGGACGAAGCACTGAGCCAATTCCCCTCATGGAGTCTAAGGTATGTGACACTGAACTCAGACTTAGCCTGGACCCCACTAACAAAGCTATTTCAGCAACGAACAAACTCATACTCCAGCGAGTTCTCGACCCAATCTACGGCATCTTCCACAACCAAAGCTTCCCGCTCTTGGTTCAAGGCTGCTCCCCAGCCAGTAAACAATGTCACCTACTGTGGCCGCCATTCAAGCCAGTTCCTCTTTGGCGGCCCTTCTCTGGCTGATCTCGCCCGGGCGATGTTGGGCAAGGATTGAAGTGTCAGCTGTACGAGCACATACGAACAAGAACAAAGAAAACCTGCTCTGTCTGCAGCATCACCAGCACTATAGCATGACCGCCTAATCACGCCAAAGCAACATAACACTGCGCTGGTTGTTTCACACTCATTCATCGTCACTGGCTGGTACGGGACGGACACCCTCATTCATTGGGAAGCGTGGCGTCTTTGGTAAGGGTTACAGACAATTGTCCATCCAACCAGGCGCAATTAGGGAACTTTTTTAGGAGTCGGGGTGGGAATGACTGTACCACAAGAGACATGATACCATTTTCGTGTAACAATACCTATTCTACAATGAGTCCATGAATTCGATACAAATTCTTAAAAATCTGCCAAAACCTGTTTCTAAATTTGGTGTGATGTTCAGCAAGAAGAAAAAAAAGTCTGATCAAGCCGTGTTTTCCGTTTCACGAATCGTGAAGATCCTCGCATTCGGAACGATCTTCGCATTGCGTGGCTAGTCTTGGCGATTATGAGCCAAGACCTGGGCCGCGTAATGTTTGGCCGAGCATCCGACTATGAGGGTATTCAGGGTCCGGGAATATCACGATAAAAATGTGACTATTCCCGTTGTAGTCCTGGAAACACTAGGGTAGGTCTGTTCATCATCCGAGCAAAGATCTAGACCAAGCTGATTATACACGGTGTCCCAATAGAGAAGGGCTGACGTTTCTTACGATCCCTTCGTCTGCTGTGTTACGGAACATTTCTATTTATTCTCTGTCACATGTTTGGATTATGGCTCATCATTCAGTTGATAGCTTCAGGGGGAATACCGGGTATGTCCCCTTCGCAAGTATAATAAAGTGCGAATCAATAAAGTACAATAGATCAAATTGAACATGTCAAGCGCAGATTGCACGAACTCTAAATTCTAATAATTATTATGTAGTGAAATGTACGTAGTCATAAATCCCTCTCAATAGCTTATTGTTGATGATCATGTGTGATCTATTGTTGTGTGTCGGGAGATTCTATTGTGCAGTGCTGCCTAAATCGTAAGGCAAACATTTTCTGGGGTAATGCGCATGCACCATGCTGTCAACGTCTTCAGCCCTACAACGATACCGAGCTTTAAATCAAGCTGACTACCGGGGACGAGCTGGGATAGATCGAATTCATATGTGAGCATGTTGGAAAATATGATCAAGAATTGAAAGTGCAAATAGGCTTGAGAACGGTCAAGAATGCGAGGAAAACGAATTTGAGGCCGAAACTGACCTTATAGACAATAAAAAAGTCCCGAAAGCCATTAAACAAGTCATGTTTGAGAATTCGTCCTTTTGTTCTCGCCATGAGAGCTTCGCAGATCAAGCTACAATTAAACTGCGATCACTTTGAAATTGGTGGTGACCTACCAATCAGAGACTCGAACCACAACTGCCTGAATGAAAGTGGGTCTACATTGCTAACCTGGCGTTTGGTATCCGTAACTAAACCTTCACTTCACGCGGCGAACCCCCAAATTCCATCTCCTACTTTGACCGCGTTTGCTTCGAATATACCATCAGCATCAGCCAGTTCAATCATCGACATTGCGCGGTTTGGTTGTTTGGCTTGTTTTCTACTTGATGTATTCGCGCCGATCTTGAGCGCCACAAGCTCAACCGCGACCCAGGCCGCGCCCATGCATGCTTTGACGTGGAATCATATCTAGACGCGCATATAGGTGAGTTTACACCCCAAAAAATCATCAAAAGGAACGCGACGATTCGATGAATGCAATGCAAGGTCTGCGCTTATGGCTGTGACCGTTGCGACCCTGTTGGCATCCCTTGGCTGACCTCCCTTTGCGTACAGAACCGCCAAAGTTCAATTATACCAGTCGCCGATAACCTTCCATCATATTTACGCGCAAACACCATAACAACCATGGTTAGCAAACGCAAAAGAGTCCTCGAGGACTTTGATCCCAACAAGTCCGATCCCGAAGACGAGAATTTCGACCCTTCGGAAGCTGGACCACCCCGAAAAAGCACAAAGAAGCACTCCCGTTCACGCAGCGGAAAACCCAGCCGCCGACGCAGGAACGGCTACCTGGGTTCGGACATCGATGATGACGAGGATGAAGTCTCTGATAGCAATGAAGACGATTTCCTCGAAGACGATGACGAAGAAGAGGATGATGCTGCTCCTGTGAATGCCGCTGGCCGTCGCGCCAGAAAAGCTGCCACACAGCCCCGCAACTACGCAGAGAGCAGCGAAGGAGAAGAAGCATCAGCTACTGGCGACGAATCTGATAAGCCTGGCGATGAGGACATCAAAGTTGACGAAGATGTCAAAGAAGACGACGCCGAAGGCGAGCCAGTAGAGGAGCCTGCCAGGTCAACTAGATCCAGAGTTGTCAAGCTGAAACTCACCAACTCCAAGTTGCCTGCGCCTCGTAGGACTACTAGAGCTCATACAGAGGAAGCTGAAGAGTTCCTCGAACTTTCCAACTCTGGGAAACACGCCGTCCCTTCACGCGATTCGCGAAGTAGAAGCCCTGAGACATTCGCTCGGAGCACGAGAGCTACCCGTGGGTTTAAAGGCCTCAAGAAAGCCCCGGAGACGATTCAAGAGGCTACACAGGAAAGTAGCTTTAAGGAAGTCAGAGAAGCCGACCAGCCCGACGAATTATCTCAAGATCCCGAAGAGATTGAAAAGAAAGAGGTGGCTGATCAAGAAATGCTAGATGCTGCTGATCAGGATGCACCTGGAGAAGATGCGCCTGTGCAGACGGTAGAGGAGGAGGACGATGAGGATGATGTGCCTGTGACTCGCCGAACCCGTGGATCCCGCGCCAACGCCTCCGCAGCACTAGAAGAAGCTGAATCGGATGCTGGACCTAGAAAGACGCGCCGACTTACCCGCAAGTCGAGCAAAAAGTCTCAAGAAGTCAGCAGTGACTTCGAACCAGGCGACGAATCTGACGACGCAGAGGGCTCCGGTGCAGAAAAGCCCTTACCTCAAGATGACGATGACGTTGATAGCCCAGTTCCCCGCGGCCGACGTTCCCAACCCGCCAGATCTCGCCGTGGTGGGGACTCTGGAGACGAGGAACCCGAATTCGACTTGGACGAGCTGAATGAAGAGGCACGAGAACTTAGGCAGGACTCGCGCTCTCGTCGCCGTCGCCCAAGGAAAGAATCGCCTATCGTGTACCAGGAAAGCACTCGGCGAGCGAGAACACGGGTGAATTATTACATGCCTCCTCTCACCTCGGCCAATATTGAAGAGGAAGAAGTTGAGGCTCCTGCTGCGCAATCGCGCTCGCGCCGAGGACGTGGCGGTGCCAGCCAAGGCTGGGAACGCAGTCTCAATACCACATTTGGACCTTTTGGAGGCGGCGGCGGAGCTGGATCCCTTCTTAATGGGCCCTGGGGTACTGGCGCAGCTGGCGGGGTCGATTCAGACAGCAGCGACGATGAGATGGTGCACCGCTCTAGTGTAGCTGGTAATGTCGGTATGACGCCGACAGCAGCGACTCACGGTGGGCTTCTTCCCGGTGTCCCTGGCCTGAACCCTGATGCTGGCGCTCCCAACGTTGGCAAGATCAAGGACCGTAAAGCTCTTGCGGATGCTGATCCTCTGGGTGTTGACCTGAACGTTGACTTCAGCAAGGTTGGTGGTCTTCAGGGACATATCGATCAGTTGAAGGAAATGGTACAGCTTCCTTTGCTCTATCCTGAGCTCTTCACACGATTCCACGTCACTCCACCTCGTGGTGTTTTGTTCCACGGTCCTCCTGGAACAGGTAAAACGCTACTTGCTCGTGCTCTGGCCAACTCAGTTGGCTCCGGTGGCCGTAAGATCTCATTCTATATGCGCAAGGGTGCCGATGCCCTGAGCAAGTGGGTGGGTGAAGCCGAGAAACAGCTTCGATTACTCTTCGAGGAAGCACGCAGAACTCAGCCCAGTATCATTTTCTTTGATGAAATTGATGGTCTTGCGCCCGTCCGTTCCAGCAAGCAGGAACAGATCCATGCTTCCATTGTATCAACCCTGTTAGCATTGATGGATGGTATGGACGGTCGTGGTCAGGTCATTGTTATTGGAGCTACCAACCGACCTGACAATATCGACCCCGCTCTTCGTCGACCTGGTCGATTCGACCGAGAGTTTTACTTCCCGTTGCCTGACATCGAAGGGCGAAAGTCAATCCTCAACATTCACACAGCAGACTGGGGACTATCAGAGAAGTTCAAAGATTCCCTAGCCGAGAACACAAAGGGCTATGGTGGTGCTGATTTACGAGCTCTCTGTACTGAAGCAGCTCTCAATGCCATTCAGCGAACTTACCCCCAAATTTACGCCTCCAAGGAAAAGCTTGTGGTCGACCCCGAGAAGATTGGCGTTCATGCCACTGACTTCATGCTGTCCATCAAGAAGCTAATTCCCTCCTCTGAACGATCAGCGACATCTGGTGCTAAACCACTTCCCAAATCGATAGAACCGCTATTGCGCAAACAGTTTGGCGAAGCCAAGAATGCCCTCGATGACCTGTTGCCTCGTAGGAAGAAGATGACAGCTCTTCAAGAAGCCATGTACGAGCAATTCGATGACGATGATCATGGCTTTGGTAGAGAAACCATGCACCAGGAGTTTGAACGATCCAGAGTGTTCCGCCCTCGCTTCATCATATATGGTGTTAGCGGTATGGGACAGAGTTACATTGCTTCTGCCATTCTTCACCATTTCGAGGGCGTTCATGTTCAGAATTTTGATCTTCCCAGCATCTTGGGTGATGGAAGAGTAAGTTTGTGCACTCACACGGGAAACTACAGACTAACACCGGCAGGCTATGGAGCAGGTCATTGTCGGTCTCTTTACGGAAGTCAGGCGACACAAACCTAGCGTTATTTATATCCCTAACATCGAAGCTTGGTATATGGCACTACACAACACTCTGGCTCTTACAACATTCAAGACTATGTTACGATCTATTCCTCCTACAGATCCAGTTCTTCTTCTCGCCACAGCAGAGGGTGATAGAGACGAGCTTCCCAGTGAACTCTTCCGCGATTTCTTTGGATTCGCAAAGAAGAACCAAATGAAAATTGAGAAACCTGATCTGGTAAGTAAGAGAGTCGTGGAATGGGGCTCATGTGCTAACTTTTGTAGCATTCTCGAATGGAATACTTCAGCACAACGTTGCAATATGTTAAGAAGAAACCCCGCGAGTTCCCCGACCCTGAAAACCGGAAGAAGAGGGTCCTCGAGGAGCTTCCTGTGGCTCCTCCAATCGAACCACCGCCCCCTACCAAGGCTGATATGAAGGCTGCACAGAAGAAAGACCACCAGCTTCTCAATGCTCTCAAAATTCAGCTTCAACCCATCATGGATCAGATCAATCGAAAGTACAAGAAGTTCAGGCAGCCTGTCATACCTCAAACCCAGATCGACTATCTTTTCGCCGAGTCGGACCCCAATTATGTGCGTCCAGACCTTGAAGCTGGACAACTTCGACCATATGAGATCGTCAAGGACAAGTATGACAACGATGTTCTCAGAGACACCACATCTGGGAAGTGTTATTATAATCTTGAGACAACCACCATCGAGGAGCGCCTGTCAAACGGCTTCTATGCCCGTCCAAAGGACTTTCTTTTTGACATCAAGGCTCTTGCAAAAGACGCCAAAAATATTGGTGACAAAGAGCGAACTCTCAAGGCCAATGAACTCCTCAGCAACGTCGAGGTTGATGTCGCTAGTATCGAAAACCAAACCTCTCAAGTTGACTGGGAGGCGCTATACAGACGCCAAGTTCAGCGCGCCAAGGATGCTACCGAGAAGGAGAGAAAGCGAAAAGCCATGCAGTCTGTCATAGACCGTGTGCAATCTGATCTGGGTGGAAATGACAGCGACTCTCAAGGCCCTGTTACTCTGGGAGAAGCCGTGCCAGGATCGAGGACAACTGCCAGATTCCAAGTTCGAAGCCCACTTTCAAATGGTCACGGCACCTCTGGTCAGGAGTCATCACACCCCTTGAGTAATGGCATCACCCACCCATTAGGAGAAGATGTCCAGATGAGTGGTGTCCAAGATGATACGCAGGCTATGTCTGACATGGGACCTCCACCAAAGTCTCATGACCCCAGCGTGGCTCATACCGGCATGACCCAGATTTCACAGAAGTCAGTAGTGACTACTCTTCCCCCAGGAGTTTCACCATCAGCTGTTATCAACGAGGCTTCAACAACGAAAACCTCTGACCCATCAACTCACCAATCGTCAAACTTTAGTCAAATGACAAATGGTGGCCATGCTGAGAACCGAGGTGTTGAGGATGATAGCCAAGTCGACATCCCAGACACGCTACTCGTAGCCGGGCATAATACTTCTGGAGATGACTCTTGGTTGCACTCTCAAGCTCAGGCTGCTGCGGCAGGGGGTAACCTCATGCAAGGATCGGGCATCTCTGGTAGCCCACCTTCGCAGCGATCATCCGGTTTCAAGGCTCAGAGTGTGGGCGGAATGGCCAACATCCTCAATGATCAGACTTCTGATGAATACCAGTCGGTTCGAAACTCGGGTTCATCCACTTCCGCTTCTCAACCTTTTGCTGGAGGCGAGATAGATACGGTCCTTCAGCACCTAACGGACGCGACAAGCGGCTGTACTATTGAGCAACTTGAGCAAATTAACCGTGAGCTCATGGATGCTATATGGCGCACAAGAAATGAGTGGAACCGCAGCAGAGTCGTTGACCAAATCATGCACGTATTCAACGGTGTAATGGACGACATTGATGGCATGCAAGGAGTTGGACCAGGTAGCCAAGTCCCCTATTGATGGCTGGCGCACCACAAAATCTCAGCAGACACGTGTTTTTGTAAAATGACAGGGAAAGGAAAGGAATGGAAAGGAGGGGTTTCAAAGAGTCGGGTGTACGTTTATAATCATGTCTAGGAGTTTGGTGAACGCAGCTTCCATGGCCAAGGAGGTATTAGATGTGTGTTCTAGAGGATATCATGGCTGCGCAGGTTGATTTTCCCCGTGCCAGTAGCTAGCTACCTGTACAACGGTCTCTTTTTTCCTACATATATTGAAACAATAGCGATCTTCAATAATTCTATAGCTTGGGTTTATCCTTTGTGCTGTCGTAGCGTTTGCCCTCATCTGCTTGCTCTGCTACAGTCAAGTCTGGGAGACTTCGAGGCATGATCCTCCGTGGTGAGGCACCTGGAACTACATTGTACTTGGAGAAGTCGGTTATTCCTGCATGTTCGCGGAGGAAGTCTTCATCTAGGAGGAGCTCGCCGTTCACAAGGTTTGGAGAAGCTTTGAGAATCTCGAGGATAGCGTCGGAGAAGATGGTTGCCTTTCGTAAATCATTGGCTTCTTCAGGGTTTTTGGCTGTGAATTTCTCTGTAGCCGCCGACTCGATGGCCTAATATGTCAGTTGTTTAAGCAACTCAAGGAGTCAGACCCAACATACCACAGCTGGCCAAATCGATGTGATGGCCATATCCTTCTTCCCCTCGCGCTCAAAGTCCATGGCAAGACCTTTTGTGAGAACACTCATACCAACCTTGCCCATAGCATATGCGGTCTTGCCACGGAAGAAACGACTATAGATAGGTGGGCTAACAACAACTATCCGACCCGAAGTAGAAATATGGGGAAGAACAGCTTGAACTGTTGCGTAGAGTCCTTCTGGATTGACGCGCTGCATGAGCTGGAAGCGCTTTACGGGAGTCGACGACACAGGGGCCCAGAAGATGGCGCCTGAGTTGTAGATGAGAACATCCAGACGGCCATAAGTCTGGAATTGTTAGTAGGGGGAGTTGAAAGGAAGAGTAATCTGAGAAACTCACGGAGATAGTATTCGATACAAGAGCATCTATACTCTCAGGATAGCGGACGTCGACCTGAATAGCCGTAGCGTCGCCTCCCCCAGAAGTAATCTCACGAGCAACTGTTGTGATGGTAGAAGCGGAAGAGTTGGGATTTGGAGGAAAGGGTTCTGGTAGATTGGAAGGATCACTGATAGTCTTTGCAGCAACAACAACTTTAGAGTGTTAGCTTCATAAGTACAATAGATACAGTGAAGCTTGACATACCAGCGTAGCCATTGCGGGCGAGGTCAACGGCGACTTGACGGCCGATGCCTCTGGAGGCGCCTACAACAAGGGCAACAGGTTTCTTGGATGACATTGTGAATAATTGTTTTACTGGTTAAGAGATTTGTTGTTTGAGAGTTTGTATAAATGAATACTGACGACCTGCTTATAGATCAGATCAAGCCAAATCAAGTCAAATCAAATCAAATGCCCTGAAAGGTCTAAGTCCGATGCCCCAACCTCCACCTTGCCCGAGCCTCGGCACGGGGAAAGACCCCACATCGAC
>JAAOAS010000392.1:0-64546 GCA_013396035.1 Fusarium pseudocircinatum
TGAGAAGATCTTAGACTAAGTATTTTTAGCACCTCAGTTTAATGTCAGAAGTCTTCTTACACCCCGAGGCATGGATGCGTTGGCATGGCTAACATGCTTGCGTTGCGTGACTTTTGCTTCGTCATCATTGGTGTAGGGATTCCATATGACGGCATGCCCTTTGCTTTGAAATTTGTTATCGTATAGCCCAATCATCTTCACTACAGTAGTGTCGAGCAAAGATGTCGGTTTGCCTCGATGTTGTCCAGGCATTACTTGCCAGAACCTATCCAAGACCTTACAACCGTGATCAAGTTTGGACCAAACTAGCTTGCCTAGAGTATTTGGTGTGTTAGTAAAAGTAATGGTTGCTACGAAGCGCTCTTATGTTTGTGATGTGGCTGCTTGTGGATGCAGTGTTGCCTTAACAGTAATGCAGCTCGTCCACGCTTGCGAATCAATTGACCCGAAACACCACATTATAAGTAGTACATGCTTGCGCAAATATGTAGGTTCGATAGTACAGTAGATAACTGGTGTCTTAATCGCGAAGTTTGCGACGATATTATGGGAGTTGTCGCTGTCTTTGTCTTTGCTTCGTCCAAATTTGCCTAAATGAGACATTCACTCAACGATTGCCATCTTGTGTATCATTTCATTTGCGCAAAATGGTATGTCTATTGGGATAAGTGAGCTGAAGATGACGCGTTGTCAAAAAACTGTCATCTTGTGAATAGAATGGCGAGGTTGCTTGTGTCTCCATACAAGTATAAATACCCCGTGTCTTCCCTAATCCCCTTTCTTCGTCTTTACTTAACAACAACTTTATTATATACTAAACCATCATTTCATCGATGAAGCACCCTGAAGACCGACACACAAATCCCGGAGCAGTATCTTTTGGGAATCTCTCAGCAGACCATACCGGTTTCTGAAGTCCCTGGAAATCACAATCAGCATCTATCTCTTTGATGGCGGCAACGTCGGCGCGAGAGATGACGGAGTCTCGCGGACCTGAGACATCGAGTATCAAAGGGACGAGAATGTCTCGGGCTATATATAAATGACCATTTACAACAAGGTGTAACATCGGTACCAGTACGTTGTCCCATACCTTGCCCTCCTGAGCACCTACACTAACATTGGAGCCTCAGTCCAGGAGTTGTCGAAAGGAGAATGGAATTCGACAACAACGGGAGACTGGAGTGCTAACCATACAATATACGCTATTATCATAACATAACATATCTAACATACAGTAGTGACTATGGCTCAATATTCGCTTGGAATTGCTCCCAACCAGCATCTCTAGAGTACCCTAACTTCTAAAGTAGCTCCTCCGACATTTCACCC
This sequence comes from Fusarium pseudocircinatum, assembly GCA_013396035.1. Classification (NCBI taxonomy): domain Eukaryota; kingdom Fungi; phylum Ascomycota; class Sordariomycetes; order Hypocreales; family Nectriaceae; genus Fusarium; species Fusarium pseudocircinatum. The sequence goes on from JAAOAS010000392.1 coordinate 1,333, forward strand.
ATTCTCACGACTCCCCCCAGAGTTACGACTGAAGATCTGGGAGGCTGCCTGGTTGGCATTTCATTTCGAGACTCATGCTGTATATATACATTTCACCAACCTGCCAGATGAAATTAGAGCAACTCCACCAACAGGCTGATATCAACGTGTTTTCGGTCCCCAACAGATGCCAAACTCAAGACTGACCAACAAGTCAGAAAACTTGAAGAATCTGGAGCCAATGCCACTTCAGCAACCAATACACAACACTGACTCAACTCAGTTTTGAGCACTACTTAGCATGATGAAGATCTGGAGTTTAGCACACATGCACACTCTTGCGGCATGATGACCCCGATGGAGCTCTCGGACGGCACATTCACCAGGATCGCCAAGGATATCCCACCCATGAACGTGTACACCCGCGCTCTCGGCATGCTCAAGGTTGTTTGGCCCTAGGTGTAGCAGCGACCCTCGAAACTCCGCGCCGACGCCCACCGCCCCTCGCGAGAGGGCTAAGGTTACTGTGGTCCTCTATGATGATACACACCTAGAAAAGGGGAAACGCCAACCGTCATTTGACTCAATGCAACGATTCATTGATCATACAAGCCAAGGTGAAGAGTTCGAGGAGGGCTAGACAAGACTTCCTCCCCCTAACCCAGCTCGAACATCATCAACCACCCCTACAATCTGGCCATACCAAGTGCGTCATGCAGAGATGTCCCTACCCCAGTTCGATCGCCTCGCGCCTGAGCTGCGTGAGGCTGACTTTAAGACCTTCGACCAGGAGCCCCTATGCTTGTACTGGGAAAGCAAGCAAGACAGACAAGCTGGTGCACTGAATGCCCCCCCAACATCATCTATGATGTCCTCGGCCATCTTCGGGAGGATCAGACCCTCCAGTACCTAATCCACTGGCTTGGCTTCCGCCAAGAGAATGCTACTTGGCATGAGGCAGAGTCATTCAAGGTCACTATTAGCGAGGCAACAGAAGTTCGCAAGGGCGTCGGGGATTACGACTTTCAGCAGGCATTTGACTATCACTGGGATGGAAATCATGCAATGACCACTACACCCACTTCTCCAAAAGTGTTATTGTCAATCAGAAGTGACCTAGGCGCCGTACAACGCTCAGCAACAAGGCAGCTTATCACCCTCATCGGTGATAGCCACTGCTAACGTTTCGCCATATAGCTCCTGCTCTGCTCAGCAAATGCAGAACGGTCGACCTAGATCCCGAAGAGGACCTGGAAAATGCAGCTGATGATCCTCTTTCTGAAGTACTTGATAAAAGACCGGGACTTGCACGATCTGTGACAGAACGCGTTCATAAGAATATCGCGGAGCGGGATGCACTGGTGCATCGAGATCATCACCGCATCTTCCACCCCATTGCATGCGCTATAAGTTTTGAAGCTTGTAATACTGTTGCAAGATGTACTTCTAGATATGGAGAAGTGGAACACGGCCCCTGGGAGGGAAGACGAAGGTGCACAAAGTCCAACTCACGTCACTTGCCTGGAACGAGATTGAGCCCATAATCCTCGAGATTGTCGACTACGCACGATATATTGAGTCTCAACAGCGATAAAGAATACTATAAAGAGAACCCTTTTAACACATCCTCGCACAAGTCAGACCTGGCATCGACCCCCCATGTCGTTGGCAAGGGCGGCAAGATGTTCACCTATAAGAAAGCCTCTTATATATAAAGACAGAGCTCCAGGAGATCTTAGACTTGCCTAAGCTCGTCTCTTCAGTCACGAGTATTGAACACCAAGTAGTTACCAACTTTGTTCTCCTCTCAAGCTCTTTTCCATCAGAAGGCGGAGTCCTTTCTACCACTCACCTTTTCTCAGCAACCTTGAGACACTACGACCCGTAGACATACCAGCAGCGTAGCTTGTCGCCGTATTATAAGCAAGTCCGAGCAACAGCCCTCTGAGGTTGATACCTATATACTGTCTTACGCAGGTGAATGGCAACATGGAAGAAAACACATGGGACAGTCCTCAAGTGTTCCCGCTTCGACGAGCACGATCGAGCAAGAAGATGTATGTCTTTATGCAAGGACATTCAAAGCACGAACTTGCACAACCTAGCCACTGTTGGTTTAACTAAGATATATTATATATGGCTGTTGTGACAGATCTCTGCGGCGATTAAAAATGGTCGCTTGTGGTGGTGGCTTCCGCGGATGCTCAGAGCTGAGGTTTCATGAAGCTTTCTATTGTACCCATTACAACGGATCTCACTATGCGGGATACGTTCAGCAGTGGCTGTCCCTAAAATGGTCTTCCCGAGAAAGACGTCAAAATGCAACGACCCCAGCAACGAATTTGGCTGGGATAACGAATCTTGTGATGCTGATGTTGAGGAATACTTTACAGTTCCCTGCGGGAAGATACTCTCGAGAACAGCATTGTGATGTCCTCGGTCACATTCCATCTTACTTGGAGTGCAACGGTTGGGGTATTGGCTTTCGTCGACGCCGACAATTGAAGGACCATGAAGCCTTCTACTGTACCTCCTACTCGGACAACCACCATCTACCACAACCCTTGAACGTATAAGAATATATTAAACGAGTAAGTATAATTCTATCAACCATCCGCGTTACCATCCTCTTTGGCTTGGTGAACTTGGAGTGGTCAAAGAGGGCTCAAATGCAAGACCACGAGAAAGCAAAGCTCAGAGGGGATTCAAAAGCATTGGTCACCAACTCACGTTCACGTCCCAATCAATCAGGCAACCATCTCTATGCGACTATAAGTCGATATCGTCTTCAATATCAGATTCTTCTTCTCAAAGTAACCTCCGCCCCTGTCCAATGAGATGAGAGGCTGGCGCGAGTCTTGCCACAAGGGTCTCCCATGACACCAGCGAATTGGACCTCCAAATCTTTCCCTGCAAGGAGTGTATAGACTGACTGCTCAATTGCGGCTGACCCCTGGACTGCGTCCCTGGCAACAGTCTTTCTTGCAAGCAGTGCAACAGTGAGGACTAAAGTTCCACCATGTACCATAAGGTACAGGCACGTGATGGTCGAGGGAGCCATCCACAAACACCCGGAACTGTACGCAGCCCGGAGGCGCGCCGTGGATCAGATCGAGCGTGCCATCGACGTCCTCATCCCCATGCTCCGGCGCGAGAACACGGTGGAAGATCTCTGGCAGGGGGGCTCCTTGGCCCGAACCGTCAGTCTCCAGCTACAGTTGGATGAAAGCATTGCCAAGGAATGTGAGGCATGGCTGGCGGCTGGTCGGGATATACTCGTGTTCATCTATGGCAGGATGGAGGAGCAAGTGGCCCAGCCATTCATATATATCTACCTACAAAGTATCATCGAGATCGCCATGCAGTACCGCCATGGAAGAGCTCACCGGTCCTAAACTAGAGGACATCGAGCAGCTGAACGATACCCCAGAGAACAAAGACTTAGGCAACCTTCATACAAGACTTCAAGGCCTCTCAAACTTCGGGAAGCTGACTCTTGTCATAGACAAGTCAGACAACGCATCAGATCCCATGTCCCAAGGGTGACTTAGAAGGCTTATATACGATTCTATACTCTCCTAGATGACACCCAGGCAACAAAAATGCCATTTCTCCACCTGGAGAGAAGATTGATACATTTTGTTGGCGCCATCCCACAAGGAGGCTGAGGAATGTTCCTCGCCGACCCCCGTCTCAAAGATAATGGCGTTGTCTGGGTATCATATCCCATAAATGGGTCTCTACTAGTCTTCCAATTATGATGGTTTCTATAGTAAAGACCCTCCAAGTCCTTTTTATGTCCGCATAACCACACCAGAGAGCCTCTCCAGAGCCAACTGCCACCACCCAACCAGCGAACGAATCCGCCGTTCCTTACACCAACTTAGCTGGCTTGGTAATCTAAGAGCAAAGGCTATATATAACTCACTCGCAAGAGATCCCGACTCAGGGCTTCTGACATGTCGTGTGAGGGCGGCTCGTTAGCGCCGCTTCCGTTCCGCATATTCTTGTGCGCCACCATTCTCGATATTCGTGAGGCCATCGTGAGGCCATCATGGCGTCGGCGCGCTCATCTCGTCTAGGCGCCGACATAAGGAAACGCGAGGGGAGAGACAACGTCTCCCCGGCCCCCAAGATATCATCTCAGATGCAACAGGAGTTGCGAAACCACCTATCTAACAAACACAAAAAGATCGACCACGCCAAGATCTTAGCCAATATATCAGAGCAAAAGATCAGGATTACAGACCATATTAATACAAAGGAAGTAAAAGAGTTCATCAATGCTCAGATAAAGACTCCAGAGCTCATAGAGATAGCATCCAAGGGCGCCAAAACCCACGATAGTCTCTGCACGGAGATGGCTCGGCAGTTCCAACCGCCCACGAAGCTTTTGCGCAGAGAATACAGAACTAGAACGAACTAGAACTCTTTATACTTCTTATTTAATCGGGAATAAAGAGGTTCGCTGAAGAGACTAGTTTCGCAGCGGGATTTATCGCGTAAAACAGCACCTGTGTCTAAAAGGCCTTGTATGGGATCCAAAGAACAACAACGATCTATAATACCACATACCTGCTTTATAGGGCAGATGAAACCCCATGGACTGTCGTCGTCAAGTTCTGCAACGCGACCACGGAGTTCAACGACAGCGACGGCAATCGCAAGATGCACTTCGAACGAACTTACCATTATGAATTCGACGTCATGTCCTGGCGATCGACTGCATTGCTATGCTTGAGGCCAATATACGCTCCGCGAGTTAAATGTGCTCCATTCACGACCTTCTGAAGCGCACAGTCTGGTCCTTCGTTGGCCAGCCCACGCATGGCCCGTAATGGCAGCGTTTATGTATTTCTGGCAACTAAAGAGTATGTAAATATCCCACAAAGACTTTTCAATGCATTGAATGCCATTGAAGACATCGGCATATTGTCTGCTGCTCCCTTGTCTCGACAACATACAACGACAACATCAAAAAGTTGACTCCCAAGGAGATGCAATAAAACTTAGGACCTCTACCATAGGTGACAAAAAGCCTTAGGTGACCTTAGGTAAATTTAGTAATATTTACTATAGATTTAGAAGATCTTAGACTAAGTTTTTTTATCCCTCGATTTCATGTCAGAAGTCTTCTTACACCCCAAGGCTCCACAGCATATTCCCCTACGGTTCCTGAGTTCACGAATTCACTAAGTATCATCTGACTACATATAAGATAGGAATATATTGTTGTACAGGGCCCCACAGGTCATTATACGTGTGTTGTTCTGGTTGAAACCAGAAGATCAGCATAGGAGAGACCCAGGTAGACAACCACCGGAGCTGCAGCAGATCTGGCAATGCAGGCCCAGCTCCGCCAGATTATAGCGTATGTATACTATCCAGTACACTATCCCAGATATGCTTCGACAAAGCCGCCTGGACCGCGCGTCTAGGCGGCTTTCCACTACCTTATGCTGGCCGCCTCGTTCATGTGCCAGTAACCTCTAGTCTCTACAGAATGTCGACTCATACAACAACTCTCAACGCACATGATCATCATCGATGACAAACGAAAGGCGAATCAGGAAGAACTCTGCTCAAGTACGAAATGGCAATCAGCAGCTGCAGCGCAATGGATCTCAAGCACGGAACAGAACCCGATGACCCCAAGAGGTGCAAGAGAGAGTTACCGCGCGTGTCCCACAGGGCAGAACAAACTATCTATATAGAAGAAGCTTGTGAGCCTTCACGAAGTTCTTTGTCGCGACCAGAACTTATACTATATCAAGAGCGACTCGATAGATATGCCACATCTCGTCGATCAAAAGACTCAATGACTGTGGCCAAGCCTTTCAATTGACGACAATAGGCGTTTCCCGACAGCACAGCTGACTAGGGGCCCCCTGCCACATGTTTGCAAATGACACAGAGGAAAGCCAATTTCTTCCGAGATCAAGTTCTGAGAGGGGACTACAAGGAGGTCTTGATTCATGTCATCGCCGCCCTTATCAACCTTATTCGTACCGGGTTGAGCCCCCATATCATCCTCCACGAGATTCACCTGACACTCACCTCTCCCAAGTGCGGGCCTGTGATGATTATGGAACTCATATTCCTCCTGGCCAACACTCGAAGTGATATGGGCTGTCAGTCTTCACTTCTTGTTGGAGACCCGTTCTTCTATACCCAGGCGTAAGCGACTCTGGCCTCATCTGGAAAAAACTGGGATCAAATCGGCCACCTTCGTGAAGAAAGGCACCGTGTACACCATTTTCCTCTCTCGTAAGCGCTCAGGTGAAGAAGAGAAGACTAGAGCCAGTCGCATGAAAGCTTCTGATGATCAATATAAGCCGTTAATATAGACCTGCTATCATCCTATGCCCCAAGGCGCCCAAAGGAGATGAGCTGATCCTCAGCTCAGAGATGACAAAGGAGTACGCTGAGGTCGGACTGAGACTGATTGTCGGGGATGTCCCTGAAAAGCACTCGAACAAAGGCACTAAGACCAAGGGTACCCTGACCATGAGTACTGAGGCGAGTTTGGGATCGCCGAGATCACCAAGGGCCAGGGCCTCGACATCAAGACTCGGCGAGGCCCCTGCCTCTAGCTGCGGCAGTACCTGATCCAGCCTCGCAATTAAGCGGCATGGGCAAACAACACATACCATCCTCCTTTTGTTAACGATGACGGTTTTCGGTCGAATAACCCGAAACCTGGACAACAGCGGCTTGACGATTACCACGCCCTCAAGTCACCACCACCATTGTCCAGAAAGAACATGCTTTTCGGGACATAGTGGATTACACAATAGCCACATCCACGGTGATGATCAAGACAAACACGATGGATCAGATAATGAAGACAATTCCGAAGATCGGTCATCAAATAACAGTACAGAATTACTCAGAGATAGACTAAAGCAGCGTTCTATTTAGTCATTCTACTGTTTACACACTAAAATATAATCAAGAACGAAAACCACGAAAGGAGGCATAACGAGTATTTTCTTCTCAAACATCGACCCTATTTTCTCGTCGTTAAACACCATGGAGACAGACTTTTCTTGAACGAGAAGCGGAGTAGAAGGTATGCATGATCTTTATACCTTCGCTGGCGGTAGCCTGACCTCTGGCTGGTTGTTCAAGTCGGTGGCAGTAACCAACATAACCGTCATCAAAATGTATCTGCGGTAGATGTCGCATATTCAACGAGCACGGCATGGATCTCATCCTATCCCCGAATGATACGCACACAAGAGATAACTCCGCAATTTTTGCAGCACATAGAGATTCCCGGTTACACTGTTTCCGAGGATATGATGGATGCGTCTAGCATTTGACTCAAGTGCTTGATGCTCATCATCATGGCCCCTGCTTCTACCAGTTGTGAATGACAATGCCGGGGTTCGATAATAGAGATAACCGATGTCCGCGAGTGCGGATCTTACTAAGAGGTTGACAAGGCCTTCAGGTGTCCACAAGTCGAGGCACAAACGGTGCATGCAGCTTAGCAAGCCAAGAAGCTAGTTAGGAAGAGGATCAGCAGGACGTAGGCAATACACTGTCTACCGAGAAGTTGAGCTCTCGATCTGGCCTCACCAAGATCTTGACGACGCCGCTGCCATCGAGGACAATATCACCAGCGATATCCACGATCTCCCTGAAACTCCGACTCCAAACCTAGAGGCAATAAAGTCAGCATCAGCGGCGATGTTGATACCCTGCTAGAAGACAAAGACTCTACCAGACATGGAAACCCACTACGAAGACATCTCCGGCGATGTCTACATGCTCCCCCGAGTGTTTGATTGGGTTTTGCACCAAGTTTCCAGGTGCATAATATATCTCCCGGGATCAGATTGAATGACTGCCCATCCTTGAACACTCTGCACTTGCAGCGAGTAACCTTCGGAACTATCACGCATATCATACTATATTCAGATCACAGAGAACCGAGCTCTGTAAAAGGTCTCAAGAGCCATCTCTCATAGATCTACTGCTATGATCCCTTCGATACCTATTCGCCCCAATTCATTCCACATTGCCAAACAGCTCAGTCGACCCTACAATGTGTCCCTCCTGGAAGAGGAGGCCCATCAGGAGCGTCAACCTCAGGTAGACGCACTCTATCAGGACCTCCGCCTCTCGACGAGAACAGTCGGAATATCCATCAACTGTTTAGGCCGTCATCTAGTGGCAGAACTAGAAGTGGCCCTTTAAATCCGGCACTCTGTTAGAACAAGATGTTGAGTTCTCTTACCGCATACAAGAAGCCAGGATGCTTCTTCCCAAAGACTTTGGCCTACAGTTGATTAAACTATTCAGGACCAATCGGTATGGCAGGCAAGGTACCTCTCGGTCTAGGCCTCCCAGAACAACACAAGGAGGCCATCTAAGCAGAGGCCGCAGTGCACGTCGGTATCCAGCTCTTTTTCACTTACCACTGGGCTCAGCGCACAGGAACAGTTGCAGACTCCCGAACCTAGGTATCCGGAGATATTTTGAAGCAGGAGTGGAAAGAGATGTTGGCTTATTTTGTCTCTCCCTCCTCCACTTCCTCCTCTTCATACCTCACAAGCAACAAAAAAATGAGGAAGCTCCCCCCTAATATCCGCGGTACATTGCTATAACTCTGCCCTATTTTTGGCCTTGCGAAGCCTGCTGCGGTAATAGGGTGATTGATAATACAAATACTATCCTAGATCTTCTAGATGGAACCTGTTGAGTAGAGACGGCGATGAGAGGAAGCGTGCCGGCTACATTGACCGGTTCCTTAACCAGCTGAGAGATCAGCTCATGAGTGACGCATCGCCTTAGTAGTGCGCCATCATTGAAATGCAGATGATATTCAGCAAAATTTGGGCAGGGAGCGACCGCAATCGCATCGCTTGGTCATGGCTGACTACGGCCAGCCCCCTTGTCAATGTCAAGATATATAATGTCATCACTCTAGACCAGACTGGGCCAGCTCTCTAGTTATTTGATGATCCTCATTGAGTCTCAGAACATTAACTGACGAGTATACTTCGTAGGACCGGCAGATCATGCCCTCTGCGAGTTTGGCGAAGCCACTGTCTCTGCTGGGTATCCAGGTGACCTTGTCTCCGATGTAGGCGAAGGCTTGCTGGAGGAGTATAAGGGTTGGGCTGTTGCTGCCCGCTTACTTATCGATATTCATGCCGAGTGGTCCGAGGAGCCCGAATCATCACCTCTTGAACACTGGGTCGAGCGTTTTCTCATGAAGGAGAAGGACTTCGGCACTCTCCAGGTGGCGGATTATCATGGCTGGGCTTTGCAAGAAGTTCAGTCAAACCATGGCAGGCCAGCTAGTTGACGACGTACTCAGATCTCATCACCACCTGATGGAATGACATAACACCAAGTCCATAAAGCTGTCGTATGTTCTCACTCACCCTTCTTTGCAGCGGCTTGAGGTGGTACATTCATAGTACGTGGACTTTGAGGAAGATGCGGGCCTCAAGGGGGACCTCAACCAGAGATTCGTCAGTCGCGAACATCCCATGCTCTTACTTATTAGGCAAATAACCCATATCATATCCCTTTCTGTCATTCTTTCGTTCCCTTTCACCCTCTGGCCTTTACTTTCCTCTACAACCCCTTATTATAAACCTTTATCAAAAACCTCCATTACTCACAAGATATCTATAACTACCTTCCACCCTTTTCCAGGCCTCCCAACAGAGATTAAACTCCAGGTATATAAAACAGCATGTATTTTTCTCCTATCCCCAGATATGATTCTTTAAAAAGACTTGGCGAGACCTCGGGCCCTCTGCAAAGAACTTCTGTTGGAAACAGAGAACGAGATCATCGCCGGCGGCTCGTACCGGATTGAGTGCCCTCGAAGCGACGATTCCTTGGGGCGATTCATAAAATTCTATCATGGAGCTACTTATCTTGACTTCTGGCAAGTTTATCTCCGCGAGGCTGCGGCAGATTGTGGCGGAGTACATCATCTGTCCGGCCTACGTTGCCATCGGCGATACTCACGACGTTTACACACTCACTCATGTCGTTTACCACCTTCAACATCAAAGAACAAGTGGCTGAGTATGCCATCTGGGGCACGCGGGTAGCGCAGGGGATCAACTACAATGGCCCATGGGGTCTAGTTCATGCCAGTCTCGGAGTTTGGGACATGGTTGGCAAGAGGGAATTGTCTGTAAACAGTCTCTCAATCGCATGTGGTCTCCTGTGGCTCAGAATCAATCAGTGCACAGCAAAGGGTCAACATGACCATGATGCTCAAGGCATATGTGAGGCACTTCGGTCACTGGCCGGGCCAACAAGTACTGTAGTCTTTCACGACCAGTCCTTCAGGCTTCAGCAAGAGGATGAGAATGCGCCATCTTAGTGCTGATAATAGAGAATACGATGAACAAAACGTGTTGATGAGGAGAGGTACTAGAGCCTAAGTGTCGTGTCACTGCGGCGATCGTTGGTCCCAATCTGACGGAATCTGGGGTAGGGAAGCGCCAATGGCCGGAAAAGATGGGAATAAATATGATGTGAGCAAGGCCTTATCACGCAACTGATGTAAGACAGGAGCGTATTACATGGGGGGATAAATAGAACAGAATAGAAGGATACAGTGTTGGATAGAAATACAAACAATAGTTAGTTACATGAAACGAACAAAATCGCCAGCCAAGGCCTGGATGTGACCATAACAAGGATCCTCACTCCCGATGCAACGGCTCAGTGCATGCACCCTTATCCTAGCTTCAGTGACTAGACCGGCCAGCTCCCGTCCGTCCCGCCCCCGATATCGCCAACAGCCGGACCCATGTCAAGCCGCAGCCGGGCTGAGAGACGCTCAGGATCAGGATCAGGATCAGGGGTGGCCTAAAATATCGGTGAGCCAGCCCAATGTCTCTCTGTTGCTTTGTATCTGTCTGTCTCTGAGACGCGCACACGTATACAGTACAGGTCGTACAGGTCACCTGGTTACCTTGCCTTATGTTATGTTGGGGGGCAGAAGTTCGTCTTACCTTACTCCTTTTCTCTTACTTGTATTTCTTCTCTCTATTAATTGATTGATCTTTTTGTCTGAAGACCTTTTTATTGTCTGCTGTTATGAGCGCCGTGATCATGTTTGACTCTTCGATGAATGGTGGTGGTTGTACGGGATGTGCAAAGATATTGGAGTATGAGAAGAGACAGGCCGTGGAGTTGCTGGTCAATTCTGACGATGGTAAGTGCTGCTCTCATATCGTTGACACTTGAGATCAATGGACCATGTCCCTCCTATCCTAGTATCATCCTTCATCTCTAGTTCATTCTCGAATGCGTACTCAAAGTCGAGTGACTTGGACCATTCAGCATCTACCCAAATATCTTCTCCTATCCTTTAAACTCTCATCACGTCTTGGGCAAGTCTTCAGGCGTCTTCTCACTTACAATCAACAATATTCCCCGAAAGGCTAGTGCCGATTTACGGGGGCACCGGATCCTGTGGCTATTGATCCCGCAAGGCTGGCCAAGTGGCTGTGCACTCCTCCATCATCCAATGAACGCTCCAACATGACAAAAGGCTGTGGCGTATCGCCCATGATAACCAGCAATTGAGAGACAACCTCAACATTCTAAAGTGTTCAATTGCGAATGCTCAACCAAAAATGACACAATCGGGCTCAGCGGCTTTGTCTGTGCTTTTTTGAAGCTTTGATTCATTTCGTGGACTTTTAGCAAGGGAGAATAGGGAGAGACCCTGGATTTGGCGATTGCGCAATCGCGTCATACCTGGCCCAATTTCTGAGCGGTCTCGGCGCTGGAGCTTCAGCGCTGACTCTTTGTTATCTTGCTTATCCACAACACCACAGATAATTGTATTCGAGTTGGTGATAATCGAGAGTGCGTTCCTGGCACCAGATATACATTCCCTCATTTTTATTCGCCTTTTCACAAATAATCATTCGGCACACCATCATCTTCTTCTTCGAGACCCCTGTCTGCCCCTCCCTCGAGATCCTCCACCGCTGCTCCGACCTTCAAGCTAACAAGCAGCTTCAGACACCCTCACCATGCCTTCACGGACGGTATCACCTACAATGTCACCGGGCCCCTCGTCTCCGATTCTCTCACCCCTCGAAGCCCCTGAAGATCCGGCAACAAGCCCCGACCTCGTCCATTCTTTGTCCCATACAAGCACCGTCCTCGCTCTCGCCGTGAGTCCACAGCATGAGACGATCTACGCTGGTACACAAGACGGAGAGATTGTAGCATGGTCTCTCGACACATTCCGCCAAGTCCGCCGCGTTCAAGCCCACAAGCGTAGCGTTCTGTCTTTGTCGTTATCGCCCGATGCATCACTCCTGTTTTCCAGCGCTGGAGACCCCATCATCAATGTCTGGGATCCAAGCACCTTGACTCGACTATACGAAATTTACGGCTCCTACGATGTCGGCGATATCTTTTGTACTGCATACAGCCCCCAACATGAGACATTATATATCGGTGCACAAAACGCCACTATTCAATGGGTTGGTCTCAACGACGTTACAGCTCGTGTGTCCCCCGAGTCACAGCAGCATCCTGATCGACGAAATCACCGCTTCTTCGACTCAAAAGCTGTTGGTGGCGGCGCAAGTACGCCTCGACGAAACGACGATCGATGGGGATTAATACCTAAGGCACACACTGTGCTTGAGATGCATGCAGGCTGTGTTAGAAACTTTGCCCACTATGGGTATGTGTACTGCATGCTCATGGCCAAGGGACCAACAGTCGATGTTGGGACAGACGATGATGTCCTGATCTCTGGTGCGGGTGACGGTACAATCAAGCTATGGAGCCTTGGGCATACTGTTGAGGATGACGAGGAGCTCAGCGGCGGTATCCAGGAGATCATGACACTGGGCTCTGACGACGGCGAGTCTGTCTTGTCTCTCGCACTTGATAGCTCATTTCTGTACGCTGGCAAGCTTGACGGTATTGTTGAGCTCTGGGATCTTGATACCGCGCAGCGATTGAGGGTTATCAAGGCCCACGACTGCGATATCATGTCGATACAAATGGGCTGGGGATATCTGTGGACTGCCGCAACTAATGGTTGGGCCAGCGTGAGTACTCTTCTCGACTAGGCACAAACCTTTACTAACAGTTTCTAGAAATACAGTACCACCCACTACGGCAAATACCAACATGCCTCCTCTGGAACCGTTCCCCAGAAGTATCAGTGCCTCCTGAGATGGGAAGCTCATCAAGGCAAGGTCCTTGCATCGGCTGTCACGAACTACAAGAACAAGCAATACTTCATCACCGGTGCCAACGATGATAATATCTCGATCTGGTCCATAGACACCGATAAGTGCAACAGTAAAGAGAAAGAAGTATCACAGGCTTCAGACAACCTCTTACTGTCGTCACTGCGAGAATTTGTGTCATACAAGACAGTCTCGTCTCGCCCCGAGTTTGCGGAAGACTGTCGCAAGGGAGCTACCTACCTCGGTGCGCTGTTTAAACGTCTCGGTGGCCACGTTGAGTTACTCAGCACCGAGAAGCACCACAACCCTGTCGTATACGCCCATTTCTCAGCCAAGAAAGAAGCTGCTGAGAGACGGAAGCGAATCCTCTTCTACGGTCATTATGATGTTGTTGCTGCCGACAGCCGTAAAGGAAAATGGGAGACTGATCCATTCACGATGCAAGGAACTAACGGTTACCTGTATGGTCGTGGCGTCAGTGACAACAAGGGTCCCATCATCGCTGCGCTGTATGCAGTGACTGATCTGATGGAGAACCAGCAACTGGAGAACGATGTCATCTTCCTCATTGAGGGCGAGGAAGAGTTTGGATCATTAGGCTTTGAGGAAGCTGTCAAGAAGAACAAAGAGTTGATCGGCGAAGTGGATTACATCCTGCTTGCCAACAGTTACTGGTTAGACGACGAAGTCCCGTGCTTGACATACGGTCTTCGTGGTGTTCTGCACACAACTGTCTGCGTTGATGCGCCCCGTCCGGATATCCACTCGGGTGTCGACGGCTCCTATATGATGAATGAGCCTCTTTCAGATCTCACTCAGATCCTTGGCAAGCTCAAGGGCCCTGGTAACCGGGTACAGATTCCCGGCTTCTACGATGGGATTCTCCCGGTGACACCTGAAGAGGAAGCGCGCTACGATGATATTGCTCAGATCTTGATCCGCAGTAATCCTGAAAAGGGCCCCGAGGAGAGGCTCAAACAGTCGCTTATGGCAAGGTGGCGCGAGCCCAATCTGACACTCCACCGATACAAGGTTTCTGGTCCTGATGGAAGTCTAGTAAGCAGTCATGCCAGTTCCCACATCAGTCTGCGCATGGTGCCAGGACAAGAAGTGGGCAGCGTGATTGAAGCACTCGTCAAGTTCCTCGAGAATGAGTTTTCCCAGCTTGAGTCGCAAAACAAACTCACCATCAACGTCGACAACAGAGCTGAACCATGGCTTGGAGACCCTACCAATGCTATCTTCCAGACACTGGAGAAGGCCATTCTGGAGACATGGGATGAGTGCTTCGAAACGTCTCCCTCATCAGGTGAAGCTACACCCGATCCTGAGAAGGCAGAAAAGTCCAAGGAGGAGGAAGTTCTGTCCGTCAAGACCAAGCTTGGCAAACCCCGTAAGCCGCTCTACATCCGCGAGGGTGGTTCCATCCCAGCGATAAGATTCTTGGAGAAAGAATTTGGAGCTCCTGCAGCTCATCTACCTTGCGGACAGTCGAGCGACTCTGCTCATCTGGACAACGAGCGGATATGTCTGCTGAACCTGTTGAAGGCTCGTGAGATTTTTGGCAAGGTGTTCAGTCGATTGTAAGACGGGGCGGGGCGGAAGTGAGATATGGAATTTGGTGCATTTTAAAAAATGGAGAAATGTAGAAGAATGATACCCTTGTTGCAAGAGTCAAGCAATATCCTGGTGGATGCATAGAAACCCACATGCCAGCTCAGCTCAGCGAAAAGGTAAGGCTGATTGATTGGGATCCTCCGGAGTCAATGTTACCATCCATTGGAGATCGCCTCACGTTAGTCTAAGCTTTTGCCAAGCCTTGAAGTTCCGTAGGGCTGTGACTGATGATCAATCAATTCAGATGATAAATATTCTTGCACGGATAAGTATATCATCCATTTATCAACAATGACTGACATTATCTTGGCTTTCACACTCAGTTCTCTGTCATGAAACCGACATTGACACAAGCCACAGAGCCCCCGGCTGATGAGTATCCGGCCTGTTCACCCTAAAATTAGCCCGAAAATCACCAATCAGGGCTCCCTACAGACGATTTACTGCGCCATGGACGGATGGGGCTTGGGAGGGTTGATCCTCGATTGTTGCTCACGCCTGATGCTGAGACGGGTTTGGTGCTGACTGAAGGATCGACCAGTGTAATTAAATCAGACCAAACCAAACAGCTCATAGTGGCAGGTGCTATTCCACTAATTCCGTCATAGTTTTCTAGAGGTCCCGATAATTTAGACACTAAAACCCCCCCCTAGAACCCGGTTTCGTTCTTCTTTCCCCCCCCTGTTTTTTCCTCCCTTCTCCTCTTTTTTGCATCATCCCATCGAACATTTAAAACAAAACATCACCATTCGTTATTCTTTCTCATTTCATTCTGTCATTCGCTACGATACGAGCTGGGAACTGTTAATGTTTTTTCTCTTCACGTAATTATCTGTCTCGGCTTTTGAATGATTGATCAATCAGCAATTGTTTTGCATAATTAGCCTGGTTGGGTGGCTTTTCAGCTGAAAACCAGGTTCCCGTCTCCCTCAAGGCCAACCAACAACACGCAATCAATCCCATTGTCATCGAGCATGGCGTCGCGTTGGTTCACACTCCTCCTCCTCCTAACGCCTTCATTGGCTCTCGACAACAATTTCGACTTCTACCCCAAGGGCGCGCAGAAATGTCTCTCCCAAGCCGCCGACGACGCCTCGTGCACTGGCGCTGACAGCAAGGAGCTGAACTACTGCCTCTGCGGCCTTGGCAACTACAACAATGACTTCATCCTCGGCTCCGCTGCGTGCATCGGCAAGCAGTCGCCCGGCGATGTGGACGAGACGTACGATACCATGAACACCGCGTGCTCTAATTCGCAGACGCCGATGAAGGTTACCAAGAAGGAGTTTGAGGAGGCGGCGGAGAAGGGTGCGAGTGCGAGTACGACTACTGATGCGGCTACCTCTTCGACTGCTTCTGCGATGGCGACCGATTCGGCGAGTACCACGAAAGACACAGCTGCTGCTACTACTACGACGAGCGCTGAGAACAACGATGAGGATACGGGCTTGTCAACGGGCGCCACAGCGGGAGTAGCCGTTGGTGCAGCAGTTGGTGGTGCAGCGGTAGTAGGTCTCCTCGTGTGGTTCTGGATGCATCGCCGCAGGAAGAACGCCGAAGAAACGCACCCCATGCTGCCCAGCTACGAGAACCGCGATGGTTCACCCTATCAACCTACCGAGCCGAAACCAGCGTGGTCAGCAGCGGGTTCGCCGCAGCAAGCAATGGGGACACCGGATCCAAATGCTGGGTTCTACAAGCCTCCTGAGCCGGTGGAGCTGCCGCCTGAGCCAGCGCCTATTTACGAGATGGACGGTACAGGTACTGCGGTTGAGGTGGATTCTACGCCTGTTGATCCCCGGGCAAACAATAGATCACGTTTGAGTTCGTCGCATTCGTCAATATCTTCGGGATGGAGGGATTAATGGTTTATAAAAGAATGAAGGGATAATGGTTCTGGACGGGTATGGATGAGGTTATAGCCTCGTGGAGTTTGGACGGTACAGGATGTATCATATAGGTTGCCATTTAGCGTAAATATTTGACAGTTTCACCATGTTTTGTTCTTCGAAGAAGTGATTGTTCGAATTAGTCTGTCAATGAGAGGCTTCCTCCGATAAGAGATCCTCTCAGGTGACGCTAAACTGCCTCAGAAGTGTCAGTGTCTTCTTATCTCGCCTCACAAGATCATTTGTAGCTTGTGAATGGCAGGGCAACTGTGCGCAAGTTCTCAGCCGAGACAGCGAACCGTTCATTCTTATTTGCACCAGTCCTGGGGCTATGTTTAATCTTTGAATCGTCGTCGTCGCTCATCTGAAAGGCACTCAGTATGTTCCCGCCACTCAAAGCCCAAGGTCTGTGCCCCAAGTCTGCCTCCTTTCTCGTGCGATAAGGTTTGACACCTACATGCTTCAGGTTGTAGTGCAGGCGTTAAATGAAGATTATCACAATCCAGGTAAAGTTTGTCGTTGCCGACTGGAGAAATGCGAAGCGAAGTCCATTTTCTTCAAATGATATGTCGCCGTTCCCGCGCATTCTGATATTGTATAACAAGATGCGGCTTCCAAAATCGGCACTTGGTCTGCATTCATCTTGTTGCTATCAACGTGTTGCAAGATAGCGAGATCAGTTGAGGTCCCCATCTAGGCCCCGGTTAGTATGAAGTTTTCTTACGAAATGGCCAGAAGGGCCTTGAATCCGACGTGTCCGACAAAGCGCCCGTCTGACGTTGGAGTTTCATGCAAGGTCTAATTGGCGTTTGTTTGCATGCATAAATCGGACTGTCACTACGTAATCCAGATGTTAGCCAAATCCAACAGTTCACCCTGGTCATGCGATCTGATCCTTCAAACCTCGGCTGCTCCCAGGTTGTTCCGTGCCATTCATCTGCATCCCATCAATGGTCCTTCACAAGATCCCGCAAAGTTGGCATTGAGACCTTCATCTTGAGCTTAAGGTAGTCTCAGCTTCCATTATCATAGACACTGAGGTCTCTTCTAAAAATTAGAAGAGAAGTACGCGAAGGTTATATGTGTAATTCATGTTCAGCCTACTTGAATCAAAGGTTCATAAACGATGCGCATTCTTGCTCGGTGTATTGAAGAGTACAGGGTAGCATTTGGACGTGTACGAGATAGCATGTTCCCCTCTTCACAGACAAAGAACTCTGCTGTCAACCACAGTTGACTTATAAGACACGGTGAATCAATAAAAGCCCTTAAGGCTGATTACTGTTCAACTTAAGTCATTAGACTAAGATAGACACTCGCATTCGCACTCGATAATCGTATAGTGACACTCTCAACTCCCAACGCGAGCCCGCGGGCAGCGAACAGGTCGATCCTCAATGGCTGAAACGTCCCAAATCGTGATCCACAGCGGGTCTCGGCATGAGATGGAGATGGGGAAACAGCTCGGACCAATTTCACATGTTTTCACTTTACTTTAAGAGCTTCAATAGACCTCAATCGCAAGCTTCAACACCACGATCATTTGCTTGCAGTAGTGCTCACTCTCGACGAATCAATTTACATCTTCTGTCAGAATCGGGAAACTTGTCAGCAAAATGGCCGAAAGAAAAACTTACGTTCTCATCACTGGGTAAAGCAATTGACCTCTAAAATTGTGGAGGATTGAAGCTGATGAGAGTAGATGCTCGCCTGGAGGTATCGGCCATTCTCTTGTTAATGAGTTTCATCGTCAGGGTGAGTTGAACAATTGGGGTCGTATCAATCGATTACTGACTCAATCTCACAGGCTGTCATGTCATTGCGACGGTGCGAAACACAGACATGATCAAGGATCTCGAAAAGCCCGGCGTCAGTGTCTTGCCTCTTGAGATCACCTCCGCCAAGAGTATTGAAGAGTGCAAAGAGAAGGTCTCCGAACTCACAGGCGGCCGTCTCGATATTCTCGTGAACAATGCGTAATTTCACCCCTCAGTTCACTCACTATATGGCGCAAACTGACTTCCCCAGTGGCCGAACTCACACCATCCCTTCCATTGACACAGATCTTGACGATGTTCGCCAAACATACGAGGTCAACGTCTTCGGACCCATCCAGATGGTCTCAACCTTTGCGCCTCTCCTAATTGAAGCCCGCGGTCTCATCATCAACATCTCCAGCACATCCACCCTCGTCCCTTACATCTTCGGCGCCATCTACTCCTCCACCAAGGGCGCCATCAACGTCTGGTCCCGAGCGCTCCGTCTTGAGCTCAAGCCTTTCAACGTGCGCGTCATGGTCGCTGTTACCGGAACAGTGCGATCCAACATCGCCAGCCGGACGCATCGATCTCTGCCACCCAACTCTGTGTACATGCCCATCAATGACTTTTTCCAGCGACGATTGACGTTCAGTCAGCGTACGGCGACGATGCCGACGGAGAGGTATGCTGAGAAGTTGGTGACTGCTGCGTTGAAGGGTGAGGGATATCTGGGTGGGTTGATCGGAGGTACACCTGATTGGTTTTACGCAGGAGGCATGGCGACCAAGACCTGGATCCTGTCGTGTTTGCCTAATTGGGTGAATGAGACGGTTATTGGCATTTTCTTTGGCATCGGAGGGTTGACCAAGAAGATCCAAGCTGCGCGCGCAAAGAGAGACTAGAGAGAAGATTGAGTTTGAGATAATGGATGATGAGAGTGATAACGGCAGAGTATAAGGCGTTGCGGATTTGGTTTAATTGAACCCATTCCGTACATCACCTATGAGGAACACCCGAATTATATGTCACTAAGCTCCCAGGGAGCGACAAAGTGTGCAAGAGAACTGATTGCTGTATACTGTTTCTGTATGCTGCTTGTTTCTATATCTCTAATGAGTCATCTTCTTAACTGCTGCAATGGACGTCACCGGCGTCGCATCGCGCTCTCCATGTATTCTAACGACCGACCGTTTAAGCCCACTTTCCAAGCAAGCTCATGAGAACCATGCCACAAACCAAGCCAACCAGAGCCAAGATCGTAGTGAGGGAGCCAGCATCGGTGAGTTCACCTCCCAGCATCCAGTCCTGAGCCCACATCTCAACCAGGCCAACCCAGACGAGGATACCAGCGGAGAAAGCATCTAGAGTACCAATGGCGATCAGGGTAGCAGGGTCGTTTCCGTTGAAGCTGTTCAGAACACCAATACCAATGGCCATGCCGATGGGGGTGACGATGGCGAAGCCAGAAGCAAGGACGAGCTTCTTCCACAGAGGGACGGTAGATGTTC
The DNA here is from genome assembly GCA_013396035.1 of Fusarium pseudocircinatum. NCBI lineage: Eukaryota > Fungi > Ascomycota > Sordariomycetes > Hypocreales > Nectriaceae > Fusarium > Fusarium pseudocircinatum. The sequence continues at coordinate 21,297 of JAAOAS010000392.1, forward strand.
CTGTACGTTCAATGGTTGGGGATGGTGTAGAGTGCGAGTGGGAGTGACCCAGAGCAAGGGGCATTTGACCGTAACCCAGAGAGGCGATTCGTGTACCGAGGGCGATACCTTCGAAGAGTTGGTGGAAGATGATGACGATGGACAGCGTGATGAAGAAGGAGTCTCCCGCTACAACAAGGGTGATACCGATGACTGAAGACGTTAGTTGGGTTAGATGATAAGGGAGACGGACGTACGGATCGAGTGGAAGATGATACCAGCTTCCATGATGGTAATGTTGGCCATCTCGGCTTTCGCCACAGCCTTAGGTGACAAGTTATCCGAGTCGGACTCGGTCTTCTTAGTCAACTGCCATCGCATGGCGCGCTGAACACAGAACTCGATAAGGAACGAAATGAAGAGACCAGCCATGACGATAGCAGCAGTGGTAGCTTCGTAAAGCAACGGGCCGAGGCATTCGTTGCCAAACATCATGGACGCATGGGTGAATAACTACAATGGTCAGTCTTTGCCCCCAAGTGCACTAGGTAGACGTACGTGAACAAAAGCAGTCGAGATAATAACTCCAGTACCGAATTGCTTGAGAATCGTGAGGACGATGTTGGATCGCACGGGCACAAAGGTCGACATGAGAATGGGTCCAAAGACACCGACGGCACTGGCGACCAGAACGACGAACAACATTCCTATGCGAATGCCGATCTTGTAGTCCCTGTCTTTACGACCGCAGTCTCGCGTACCGCCCTCTTCGGAGCCACTGCTACCGCCAACGCAGTGCCTGTCGCGTGTTAGTCAAGCTCTCGAGGGGAAGAAGGGGCTACGAACTCGACGCCTGCGTGGAAATGGCAATGTTCTTCTTGAGGGTCTGCTTTGCCGGATTCGACATCCGCAGCTGGGATGATGGGAGCTTCGCCATCGTCGGACATGCAGTAACTAGAACTGTCAGTAGGAGTTGGCTGTGGCGGGAGAGGAGCGTACGTTTCTTCGCCATGACTGTGGCAGCTTGTGAGTTGGGCGGGATACTCCTCGGTGTTGGTGATGGTAGTTTGGACGTAATACTCTGATGAGCTGGGGCCTATGCAGTAGCTGGTCTTGTTAGGCGCGGATGTTCTATCAATAGTGGAAGGGTGAACTTACAGAGAAGTCTCGTGCATGTGGCAGTTTGACACGGCGGTGATTTCGTCACTCTTGGCGGCAGCAGTTTCTTTGGCGGTCTGGGTAGCGGCGGTAGCACCTTCAACGAGGACCTGAACTTCTCCGCCGTTGGGATTCATACAGTAACTGACCAGTTAGCGGCGCGAGAATGATAAGAATCAAGAACCTACGTATCTGAGCCATGGCTGTGGCAGTCTGTGTACGAAGTAGGAGGGTCCTTCGTCATGGTTGCCTCGAGAACGATCTGATACTCGTCCGAGCCATCCATACAGAACCTGAATTGTCAGTACATCTTGCGATAGCGATAAAAGAGGCACATACTGAGTAGGACCATGCATATGACAGCCCGTCAAGCTCTCAAAGTCAATGCCGGTCTTGGTCGCAGTGGCAGAAGCCTGTCTCTTGACAGCCCCTGGGTTCGCAGTCGCAGAGACAGCGACGACGAAGAGGAGAGACCCAGCGATCATAGTGGCACGACGGCTCCCGAAGAAACTCTTGACACGAGCCATGATGGAGAATTGCATACGAGTTTGAATGATGCTGGAAAAAAAGAAATAAACTCTGGATGTTTAAGCTTATTATGTATAGGTACTGTGAGAGGCGACCTCACTTAGCGTGGGGGATTGGGTGAACATCAAGGTCCTCTCTTTGTCAGTGAAACTCCAACAGAACTCTTGGCAGCGAACAAAAAAGACCGTGGGGCGAACATTGGGATGACCTGGATGTCTACGAGAAGCCTTTCACAAGAGAGATATTACGGTAGAGACAAGGACAAAAGTGGCAATCGGCCAGACCGTGGATCCTCCTGCCGAAAACCAAGACTGCACCGTTGAAAGCATAAGATCCGATTTGATACCGCGGGTGCTGTAAGTGTAAGGTAGGTAAGCATGCAAACAAGGTTACTCGCTAGCAGAGATTTTCCCATTTACCCAAAAGACCGCGGGTGTTTAATTCCCCACGGCCAACTTCTTGTTGTTGTCGTTGGTGGTGGTGGGTTGAGAACCTTGATGGGCGTGGAGCCAAGCCCCCGGTGAACTTGTGTTTTTGCTGGAGCTGAGAGATTTTTGACGTGATGTGATCGGTTTCTCGGGGGAATTTTGGACATGCAGGGCAGGGGTAGGAGGGAAGGAAAACAAGGTTATGTTTATGGGTAATTTTGGGTGCGACGCTATTGAGGAGGTTGTTTTGACGTGTGACGTGAGGTTTAAGGTGAGGGTCAAGTTGACGGTGGAGGTTAGCTTTGAGTGAGGCTCAGCTGTCAATTGCCCGAACATTTTTATATGGCTTGTGATGTTTACTACAGGAATGCGCAGGAAAACAACTTTGGATGCATTTATAGAGGGCATCTGCAGGATCAGACTGGCTCTTCTTCATTTAAAGAGACCAGCCATACAAGACACCAACACTCACCCAATACACAACAACTTCAAAGCAATGTCAAGTAAAAGTTGTGATTAATGAACATATCTACGTTCCATCTTTAGACTAGTAGTCAATACGCTCCCGGTCCATCAAGAAACAAAGTATACATGAAGTGTGTCTTTCTATCCTCCACTGCTTCAATCCAGGGCTCGACACCAATATCCCCAGACCATCCATTCTCAACCTCACGTTTAAAGAGCGAAAACAGCAGCGGCGACCATACCAACCAGAGGGATCATCTGACCAATAGCAGCGTTGTCGGTGACAGCAGCCGAGTTGCTGGAAGTAGGAGTGCTGTCTGAAGCAGCGGTAGCGGTAGCGGGACCATCGCAGTGCCCTGGGATAGTTAGTAACTGATTGCAAGATTGGTGAGGAGAAACGTACAGTGGTCGCCGTGGGGCTCGCAGCCAACGGACTCAGTGGGAGAGGGTGCGAGAGAACCAGTGCCAGTGGCGTCGTCGTGGTCGTGATCATGCTCGGACTCAGTTGCCTTGGCCTCAATGCCAGTGCGGGCAGCCTCGCAGTGCCAGTGGTCACCATGGGGCTCACAGCCGGTAGATTCAGTAGGAGAGGGAGCCAGAGAGCCAGTGCCAGTAGCATCAGTGTGATCATGATCATGCTCAGACTCGGTGGCCTTGGCTTCAGTCGCAAGGGTAGATCGAGCGCCCTCGCAGTGCCCTAGATATGTCAATAAAGGTTACAATGAAAAGAGTTAGGAACATACAGTGGTCTCCGTGAGGCTCACAGCCGACAGACTCGGTAGGCGAAGCAGCCAGAGAACCGGTGCCCGTAGCATCAGTGTGCTCGTGGTCGTGCTCAGCCTCAGAGGTAGCAGCAACAGCATCAGTACGAGCAGCCTCGCAGTGCCAGTGATCACCATGAGGCTCACAACCAACAGACTCAGTAGGGGAAGGAGCCTGAGCCATGATGGCGGGGAAAAGGCCGAGAAGGGCGACAGCGAAAGTGGTGGTCTTCATCTTGATGCTTGTGAGAGATGTAGATGTTGATGTGAGAGGTGTTGCTGTTGATGTGAGCGAGAGGATGTCGAGGTGAGATCCAGGCGGGAGAGGAAATTTTTATATCCCTTTCAACGAGAGTGAGAGTGATTCACAGGCTCTGCCAAGAGAATTGCCTTGCCACTTGCGAGGTTCGTAGGATGCAAGTGTTGGACTAGCAAGGAACGGGCTGTCGGGGAGGGGAATAATGGACGCATTGGGAGATCCATTGTCGGCGCGTGGGGGTATTACGAGCTCTATAGAGACTGCTGCGGCGTATTGGCCTTGAATGGACTGTTCAGCTGGGCTTTGAGATGACGGTTGAGCCGTTGGCCGCCGTCTGTCAAGATGCATCCAACATCCTCGTGTAAGTGCAAGTCAGCGGAGGGATGCCACTCAGGTACTCATCACCCTTCTAATTTCGATTACAGCCAGTCACATTGCTCACACCAGTAAAAAAAACGTTTCTATAGCCTAAAGGATCACGCTCAAAAAGACCCTCGAGTCCCTGTCGTTGATGTCGGTCGAGTCCCTGTCGCTCATCGTGAGGCTTCTCTTGGCAATGCCCATCAAGGTCCTCACCTTAAAAACTGGATCCGCTGGCCGACCCCACCAACGACCACTAATAATCGTATCCACTCTGAGTCTGCAGTGCTCATCGGCCAAGAAACGAATCAGGCAACTCTTATTTTTTATTCCTCGACAACGGGAATAAAAAGTCTGTAAAACGGGCTGGTAGGTACCTTAGTTGTGACGAGTATGCGCTGTTGTGACTAACCATAACCTTGATAACCTCGAAACTCTCTTCATCCAACGTGAATGCACATCATTCCCTTCAAACCCCTCCTTTGCACTGCACTTCACTATGAAGCCACACTTGGCTGCCGTCACCCTCCTGTTCGGACCGTTATGCACAGCTGCAGACGAGAACATCAAGGTAGATGCCTTGAAACAAAACAACCCTAATCTCGCCTCCATCCCCAACCTGGTCTGTCTCCTGCTATTCCTCCTCGTCGCTGCATACAAACTACGCAAGAGAATGCTCACCGCGACAACAACCACTTTCCCCCAGCTAACCCGTGAATCACAGTCCGGGTCTGTTGTCACTTCACTGGAGCAGTTCTCATGTAATCCTGATACCCCTCGTCATGTCGAAGCTAAGAAGAAGCTGGACAAGAGCATGGCGATAGGATGGGGGGTTTGGAATGCTCAGCATCCAAGACATCGGCTACTTGATGCATTGTATGGATACAGAAGGTATCATGAGCGCCAGAAAGCTGAAGTTGATCGCTTTGAGGGTCTTTATAAGCATGTTTCTCGAGCTCAAAGATCTGTGAGTCTGCCATGCTCACGTGAGCATTCAAAGTCTAATATGAGCAAAGTTACTAGAGCATCAAGTCAACTACTCCAAAAAGTTCACTCGCATAGATGCTCTTCTGAAAAAGAATCAAGAGCTTTGTGACGCCATAGTTCAGAATGCCATGAACTTCTACGGCATTGATGAGGAGGAGCTTCAGAGGCACATCAGTGCTGCCCAATCTTCAGGGAGGCTCGCAGACAAAATTTCGGTATCTCAAGCCTTAAAGCACTATGTGCGAGACTGGACAGAAGAGGGAGAGTCTGAACGGAAGGAGACTTTCGCTTGCCTCGTGAAAACGCTTCAGGGGTTGTTTCCTGTGAGGGATGATGAGAATCCGGTCAAGATTCTTGTTCCTGGATCGGGACTGGGACGACTTGGACATGATATCGCGAGACTTGGAGGTAAGATTCACCTGAGAGATATAGACACTCGCCACACATGAGCCCGTTGCTCGAGATGATCCTTCAGTGCTAACATTATCCAGGATTCGAGGTGACTGTGAACGAATGGTCCATGTATATGAACATCGCCTATCGCTTCATCGAAGCCAACCGCGCTCAAAACACCCACTCATTCCACCCCTTCATCGACGGCTGGTCTCACCACGCCACAGAGTCCGACATGATTCGAGAACTCACCTTCCCCGACACATCCCTCAACTCAACATCCGTAGTCCTAACCGAAGGCGACTTCACAACCGTCTTCAACGACAAGACCCACTACTATGACATAATAGTAACATACTTCTTCATCGACACAGCTCGCAACTTGATGAGCTATCTCGACACTATCAAAAAGGTTCTGAAACCGGGTGGACACTGGGTGAACCTTGGACCGTTGCTCTATGGAACTGGACCGTTTGTGCAGTTGACGTTGGAGGAGATTGTGCAGGTTACTGAGGCGATGGGGTTTGAGTATCTTGATACAGATGAGAGCTGTGGACCGTTGACGTTTGAGGGGAGGACGCTTAGAAGTATGGAGGCGGTTTATGGGTTTAATAATAAGGCCTTGACGAAGAGTGCGTATAATGCGCAGTTTTGGGTGGCGAGGAGGTCGTTGAAGCCATAGCAAAGATGACAGCAGTAGAATGATAGAGTTGAGATTCACAAGCTATTTTAACACCTAGAAAATGTTCTATGAATGAGACTCCTTTTTATACGCTGTAGTTAGCCTATGATAAAGGGCTTGGCTTCTCATGAAAGCCAACTAACGCAGCTTTCGTGATTCTCCATTTTGTGTGACTCTCCATGAGAAGTCATTAGCTACCTAGATTTCACCAACCAGATATACCTCTTCCTGCAATTATTTGAACAGATCCTGTTGAAGTCACCTCTTATGTTTGAGACTCTGGAGATGTAGCAATTCTCATCTTTCTAATAGCAAGACTTGATGGCTTTATCTTTTTCTCTCCCGTACGAGGGATATTGCCTTTCCGACCTACGCAATAAATCATTGTCTTGCGACATGCTCAGTAAATAACCAGTGTATCAACAGATGATAAACGTTAGTACTTATCAATTCTCAATGCCTGACCTATCAATGGCGATTCAATGTTCGTGTCGAATTTCCTACAAGGGGATAGCTTACCCCGCCCTGTACGCCAGGGCGAACGACATGCACTAACTCGAAAGAGCATCTCGTTGGTATCTTGACGCGATAACGACAATTTGCTGATTGCGATACCAGACTTCTTCATCAATTGCTTCCTTACACTCATCACAATCCCGTTATAAGTCAACAAGATACTCCGAGGTGCCATATTCTTTGAACAAACAGGCGTGATATCAGCGACACACCCACGTATCACGGAGAGAACCGTGTCCCCGCCATATCCGGATCCAACTCAATGCCCTCCGCGACGCCTCCGAAGTCGGACAAAGTAAAGAAAAGGCCCAAAGTCAGAGGTGATTATATCCATTATCCACAGTAACTCAGCCAGTCAAGACTAAAGTAATTGTAAGGATGCTATCAATGTTCTCGTCGACGCATAGACTGTGATCGTAGGGAGCCAACATGTGGCAAATGCTCTGCCAAAGGCATCAAGTGCAGTGGACTAGGTTTACGATACCGCTTCAATGATGGCATTGCTGCCCGTGGCAAGTTTGTTGGCAAATCATTGCCTATCATTGATGGGGTTGAAGCCAATCCTACGGTAACGGTGACGACGTCAGCCTCAAGTTGCAAGAGACAGAATGATCCTTTTCGTGCAAGTGGCTATGAGACTGTCGAGGAACACCCAGTTGAAATTGATACTACAACTGAGGAAGAGAAGGACATACAAGATTTAGTTGTGTCAAATCACGTACCAATATCTATCGACTGGGGCTTAGATCACGTTGATCCAAAGTCAAGGTTCTGTCTTGGTTACTGTAAGTCTCCCTTCACTATCCTTGACACCATCTAACAGTCAATAGTCTCAAACAACATCGCCCAACTGATCGCAGTCATAAACATGGGCTTCAACGGCTATCGTGATCTCGTCTTACCAAGAGCAGAAACAGATCCTCTAGTCAGAAAAGCGGTCCTTCTCGTCGTCGAACAGCATCTCTCCTTACAAAACGGCACTGCAATATCACTAGATCCAGTGGCTTATGGATCTCTCGTTCGAGAACTCATCATGCGGTCTCATCAGTGTGCACCCCAAGATGATGATTCTGCACTCACTGCGTTACTTCTGTTGCATATTCGGGAGATGATAAGTGGAAGCGATAACTTCAGACTCATCTATGGTTCGCTACGAGTGGTAGTTAACGCACTTGCGAAGAATGCGGGCGAAGGAACCTCTGATCTCAGGAGGTTTCTGCAGATGCAGATATTAAGGTATGGATGATCACAACGACAAGTGACCAACAAACACTAACATCTACTCAGAGTCTGTCTCTTTGGGGAATCTCTCTTCAACGAAACCAACGGAGTTCACTTCATCCAAGCCCAGCAACAAGCTTGCCTCGAATTCATAACATGGTGCGACCGTTTCCATCCCGAACTCAAAGACCTTCTCTCCCAACTCGCTTCCCTAACAACATGGGCCTGCGACATCTACGTCCAACGCGCCATATTCAACCCCCCGCCCTCAGAAACAGTCCCCATGATCGAAAGATTCAAACAATCACTCGGCCAAGTCGACGCTTACGTCGATATTGTGGGAAGACATCTCCTAGCTTGGCCGTATTTCATCGTAGCAGCTGAGAGCTCGACGCCGGATCATAGAGAGTTCTTTTTGGATAAGTTGGTCAAGTTGCATAATACGACTGGGTGTTGGAATTTGTTGAGGGCTATTGATCAGGTTAAGGAGATTTGGGCGTCGCAGTCTTCGATTCGATGGACGAGTTTGCTTGGTGGACCGACGCAGGCTTTTATAATGTGATTATTCGATGGATAGCTTTGTAATGCAATGAAATGATCTATGCCCCTAGGACACAAATGACTACTTTCTCGACCTTGTCAACTAGCAGCTCGATCTCCTCCTTCGTGATTGTGAAAGGAGGTGAGACGATCACCATATCTCCTCGAACACCATCAAGGCAACCGGTACTCGGAATAAGTGAAATGCCATGGCCGACTCCTAGGCCAGCCTTGTGCAGCTTTCCAGCAATCTGTTCGCTCAGATCAAATGGCTCCTTTGTCTTTTTGTCCCGAACGAATTCCAACTGGCCATGGTTAGCAAAGCTTTTGAATATTGACATCTCAACTTACACCCCAGTAAAGTCCTCGTCCACGGACATCTCCCACATTCTTGTGACCTCCTAGCCTCTCTTTCAGCTTATCACCCAGTACTTTGCCCATATTTTGCACATTCTGCAGCATATTATCTTCCTTCATAATAGTCTGCACAGCATACGCAGCCGCACATGCAACAGGATGACCCTGATAAGTTTGACTGTGAGAGAAAGCTCCAGATCCGTTAGCAAGAGTGTCTGCAACTTTGTTACCGACAAGCAAGGCTCCAACGGGCATATAGCCAGCGCCCAATCCTTTGGCAACAGTCTGTAGATCTGGCACTACACCCTCTTGCTCCCAAGCATGCAGCGTGCCTGTCCTGCCCATTCCAGACATGACTTCGTCCATAATCAAAAGAGCACCATGGCGATCGCATACTTCTTTGATGGCTTTGAAGTACCCAGGCACTGGAGGTGCACAGCCCAATGAGGTTCCAGATACTGTTTCAGCGATAAATGCACAAACAGTATCAGGACCGACACGTTGGAACTCGTCATCTAGCTCTTTGGCTAGACGTTGAACATATTGCTGCTCTGTCTCGCCTGCTTTCATCTCTCGATAAGGATAGCATGGAGAGACATGGGAGACATTTGTTGCAAGAATAGGTTCGTACACGCCACGTCGGGCCTTGTGGCCTCCTACTGCCAAAGATCCAAGCGTGTTACCATGATACGATTGCTTCCGAGCAATGAACCTCGTCCTGGATGGCTGTGGTGTTGGTAGCTCTGTAAAATACTGACGGGCAATCTTCAAAGCTGCTTCGACAGCTTCAGTGCCTAGAGTTCATATTAGAGGCTACCAAATCACTCAATTCCGGGACAAATCGTACCTGAGCTCACGATGAAAACCTTCGACATAGCCCCATTGGTAGACTCAGTCAAGAAACTAGAAATCTTCTCTGCTGCCTCTGTCGTGAAGAATGGGTTGTAGCAGTATGCTACCTGATCCAGTTGAGCAGCAATGGCATCCTTGACTCGCGATTCATTATGTCCGATGGATACTACAGCTGCACCTGAAGATGCATCGAAAATCCGATGACCTTGGTCTGTTTCCAACCAACATCCTTGACTTTTGACGATTCTCGGAGGCGGGCTGTTGATCTTGGCGTGAAGTGTTGAAACACCAGCACGGCTAAAGCTGGATAGTGGTGTCTTGCTGCAACGGGCGGTTCTTGCAGTCGTATAAACCGTTTGCCGAGTAAGAAGCCTCATTTTGGAACTCAACGTATAGAAGTAATATGAATGGGTTGGGAATATCAAGTTGGCGATAGCGGCTGATATGTATTAGCTACTCTCCGCACTTAGCTATCGTCCACGAGATAGCAACACCCCAAAGAGGAAACCAGAGTGAGGAGACGCACCCAATAACACCAAAGTCCATGATAACTATTGATAAATGACCTTAAAGCCGTTGCACGGCAGCATCGTCTCCATCGGCCTTCTGAATTTGGAATAGTAGTATTTTGGCTTGGTGGAGGGTAGTCGAGGCTAGATACGGGTGTCGGCAAAAGATACCGAATACCGTGCCAATACTACGCGGAACTGGTATCCAACGGATATCTATTCATGAGAGTTGGCAAGAAAAGACTCCAGATTCTCCAAGTTAGATTTTCCACTATGGTTAAGGACGAAGGGAAACGGAACCTCAAAGATGTATTCGGATCGTTCCAGAATACCAGTCTCAGAATGAAATTACCGTCAACGATCATAAAGCGCAAAGGAATGCTCAGTGTGTGATCTTCCATATTTGATTTTATATCTTGAAAAGCTATATATAAATTTATATCTGAAAAAAATCCACTGCTAGTAGAATCTGTCGGACCTAAATCCTTCCCTAACCCTTAACAACCCTAAAGATAGGATACTCATCTCCAACTTCAAGAGGAATAATGTTGAAACTAGCATAAGAATCAATATTCTCGGGCTCCAACGCATTCAGAGCCAGTGCCGCGTTCTTCTGCCTCGTACTGACTAGAAAGCTACCAGCCGGCAAAGTAAGCTGTCGCTTCTTGGTTTCAGTCGTAACAGTAGCAAGCACAGCTCCTTCATAGTAGGAACTGCTGAGCTCCGAAGACGTAACATTCAGTGCTTCAACTGTACCACTCCAGGGCTTACTAAGAGTCTCGACTTCCAGCCCAGAAACCTCGAGACGCTTGGCGATATCGGCCCAAGCAACAGGGATAAGGTACGATTCTGGCCGAGAGCGAGTTAGGTTCGCGGTTGTTGGTGTAGTAGACGCGAACTGAACAGGAACTTTGACGATTGAACCGTTGGTGTAGTCGATCATCTGGAGCAATCGTGTGCTGTACTTTGTGGAGTCTGTGATAACGATGGGTTCCTTAGACTTGATGAAATCCTTGATACCACCTTCTACAGTCTTGAACACCTTCTGGGCGTTGTTGGAAGCTGTTTCGATGATGGAGCTGGCCATGGTCAAGCCAGCTGCAGTTCGACGTTGGAATTCTTGGTCGGCTAGACCGATTCCTCTCATCTCGATGAGGAATGTGATGGATTGGGTGAGACCCATTGAATTGCGACCAATCTTGGCATCAGAGCCAGCTTCATCGAACCTATTCCAAGTCAGTTGACAGGAAGGTAGAACGAAAATCATAGCACTTACTTGGGCACGTAATCGGGATCAGTGCTAGTTCTACCAGTAACATACGGCTCCCATCTCAACCCAGCTTTGACCATAGCATCGCCAATGTTCTTGGCAAACAACTTCTCAGAGAGTTCTCGAATATTCTTGTTGATATTGAGGTTCTTCGCAGCAGAGAACAAACCATCAGAAGCTTGAACGTATTTACCGTATCGACTTGATGAACCATACTCATGCATATCAATGGCAACATGTGGAGCAAACTCGTTGAAGAGTTGCTTGATGTCACGAGTCTGCTGTCGTGCAAGCTTAGTGTGATCGCGATTTGGATCGAAATTTGTAGCAAGCACGCGCTGGAAGTAGTAAACACCGTCGGGATTGTACCGGGGCAAAATGACAATATCGAGGTTCTTGAGGATCTTGGAGGCCCATTTGGGGTCTTTGTCGAATTTGCCGAGGAGAGCGAGGAGGGATTGATCACCGGCTGGCTCGTTGCCGTGTACAGCGCCTTGAACCCAAACTCGGACCTTGTCTGAAGTCTTTGGACCTTTTGAAAATGAGAGTTTGACAAATGGGAATGATCTCAGTTCTTCGGATGTGAAGTTCGCTGTTTGGTAGGTCATATAGTCGTTCTTTGAAGCAATGCTTTCCATGTAGGCCTCTGCATGTTGTCAGCATGTGCTCATCGGAGTGCTTGGATTTATGCATACCCATATCTTCGTGAGAGGTCGGCCCTTGAGTACCGTTCTTGAAACCCGCCTGTCGACCGTCAGGATCAAGGAAGGCTGGCGAGTAAAGATCGATATCGACATCCTTGAAATTCGCTGCCACCAGTGGAATATCTTTCCGGACTGTAACGTGGTTGTAGCCATATTGAAATGCATTGACAACAGATGCAGCCGAAAGGCCAACCAAGATTGTTTGTCTCAACATTTTGGCGATCAAAAACCTCGATACCTCTGAAGAAAGTTGATCGACGAGGGAAATACGTGCTTTTATAGCCTGCAAGGTCCTAAAGAGGTAGCTCATTACGCACGGCTCTACTTCTTGCTTCCGCGCTCAATTTCCCCTCAGAATCAAAAGATCGTCAGGCATCAGAGAACTAGCATAGATTTAAGCATGACTTCGGGGGAAATCAACCAGAAAACGATGTCTTGGCACGGAAGAGATTAGCTTAATAAGGAAGTTGGCAAGACTTGAGTTGGGGGTAGCGGGGTCATGTAGCATCAATGTTGTTGACTTTGTGAGGGGTTGAATCATGACCATTGTGCGACATATACTTTGGCAATGCAGGAATTGGTATGAATTTAGTTTGAACGATTAAAAAATGGATATATATCTACATTCTCGTCACTAGGAACTGGAAAACATGGTCAAAATTGGGTTAAAATCGCGGCGTAGACAAGACCTCCAACTTCGGCGATATCATGATCGGCAAGATAAGGAATACTGGGCAACCCGGCAGTCATGGAAGGTTTATACATGACCTCGTGAGTTAGTATAGCCGAGATTATCCACAATATGGAATTGGCATGAAAGATAGGCATTTATCAGGGTTTTAAAAACTATCATGTCAAGCATTTGACGTATCTTATCTGACAGGAGTAACTCTCATATCCGTGTATCAAGTGGACGAAAAATTTCGCAGTTCTCAACAGACAAACTACCACGTGATCGACTATACCTCAGATATCTAGCTGTGTTGATAGTCGAGAGGTACGATAGTATTTGCCAGTGAAATATGACTTTATAGCCGTGATATCTTTATCTTCATATGGATGTCTGTTGCGCAGCGCGTGTCATAACCTTCCAAGGTACAGATGAAATACTCACGTATACAGGCAATGTATCTATATCTCATAGCGTCCTGCTTAGGGAGCTTGCTTTTCTTCATCAAGCGCTACCTGAATCTATTCGTTGAGACTGAATAGAGCTAGGGAGGTAAGAAAGCTTAGTACCTCTATCCTAAGTTTTGGTCAGACCTGGGCACGCTTTGCATAAACTTAGGGTCTTGAGGAAAGTTATTTTTATTGTCTTAATTTAAGACCAGAAGTTGTGTTGCTTCATGAAGTCAAGTCATCAAACTCAATATACGTGGCTCGAGAACCCTTAAATCCGGCTCATGTCCTGTCAGGCCAATGAGAGACTCTAATTTGGTGGCTTGGCTCTACCAACACTGCCGAACTTGGAGAGCGCTGACGCCAAATGCCATCGCTACACCGCGTCTTCCGACGAGTATAAGCGCCTCACGCAAACAAAATGCTCGTTCCTCACACTGATCCTGCTTCGAAGCCGAAGTCTCATAAGAGAATCATATTTTACCATCAGACGCAATACAAAGACAATAAATACATCTCACTTCAACCTACGATTCTCCCAGCCACCGGAGTTACCCACGTCATTGTCGCGGCTATCCATCTCAACACGCCTGAGCGCATCACCCTCAACGATGATCTGTATGATGCAGACAAGTTTATTCCCCTCTGGGATGAGGTCCGTCAACTTCAAGCAGCCGATGTAAAAGTACTCGGCATGCTCGGAGGTGCAGCTCAAGGCTCATACACCAAAATGGACGGGTCGCTGGAGGGTTTTCACAGATGGTACCAACCTCTGCGAAAAATGATCGCGTGGGCGGGTTTCGACGGACTAGACCTCGATATTGAAGAGGCCATGTCACTTGGAGGCGTCGTCCGTCTGATTGATCACCTCAAGACAGACTTTGGCCAATCCTTCCTCATCACCCTCGCGCCCGTCGCACCAGCTCTGCTTAACAGGCAGAATCTCGGAGGCTTCAACATGGAAGATCTCGAAAAGGGACTTGGCTCACGAATCGCGTGGTACAACACGCAATTCTACTGCGGCTGGGGTGACATGAGCAAAACACACGACTACGACACGATAATCGCGCGCGGCTGGCCACAGGAAAAAGTCGTCATCGGATTGGTTACAAACCCAGCTAATTGCTCCGGTCACGTAAAAGAAGCAAAGCTGCGCGAGTGTCTCAGAGAGTTGGTGAGCAGGTACCCGCGGATCGGAGGAGTAATGGGCTGGGAGTATTACAACAGTGTCACGGAGGCAACCCCAGAGATCGGCCAGCCGTGGAAGTGGGCCGAGATGATCAATGACATGTTGAATAGTGCATAGATCGAAGGAGTAAATGGTCCTAGCGAGTGATCAGATCGAGGGAGAAGCAAAAAAAAAATATGAGGGTCATGATGGGGACTTGTCATCTTGATATATCTATGACGACAACCGTGCGCCACGTCGATCAAGGGCACGCGACTGTTTCTACAAAACCCCAGATTTTCGTTAATTCTAGATCTCGTATCATTTAAATCAAGATCTAGGTACCAAATTTATTCAATTGTTGCCAAGAATATCAAATCTACCTCTCACAATGGGCGCTGACGACGACGAGAAGCATATGCAAGGGCACAAGCATGAATTCGCCCACGACAACCATGATGATTGGGAGACTCAACCTCCCTACACAAGACCTGATGAAGCTACTGAAAAGCGAGAGAACTTTGAAAAGAAAGTTCATGGCTCATGCCACTGCGGTAGAGTGCAGTATTGGCTCAACAGCGATAAGCCTCTTGCGTCAAAGTACTGCCATTGCATAGACTGCAAGAAGATCCACGGTACTCCACTCAATGATACACTAAACGAGCTGTGGCTAATGAGTTTCAGGTGCTCCTTTCCAGTGGGCGGCTATCTTCAAAAAGACAGACCTCTCTTTTGAGAACGGTGTCAAGAATCTTCGCTTCTACAAAACTTCGTCTAAGAAGAATGAGCATGTTCTTCCCTGCAAGGTTGGTTGCGCCGAGTGCGGTAGCTGGATCATGGATGAGGGACGAAACATGGTCCTTCTATTCCCTACGCTCTTGAACCTGGATACGCCTCAATTGCGGGAGAACTTCCAGCCACAGTAAGTTATGTGCCAAAAACCAGCGTTCGCATAGGGCTAACCAGGTTAAGATGCCACATTTTCTACACGCAGAGAGTTGTTGACATTCCTGATGGAAAGGATAAGTGGACGAAGCTCGATAAAGACAGCGAACTCATGGAGGAGGTCGGCCAAGCCGATGATGTCGCTAGGAAGCGGCAGCGTTCAGATTAGGTATTAAACTAATGCGGAGATCCGCCATAGATGGATGGCAGTGTAATAAGACATCGCCATTGTGAATTCAAGAACATGTCGGCCAGTTGCCCACTAAATACTTTACCCTAAAACCGTTGCTGTCTCACTTGCATCCGAAAGGATGTCGAGTCAAGTCGTCCACTTGCGCTGGTGTCGAAGTGCGACTGGAGTCCAGAGTTGAACGACTAGACACGCGCGAAGGCGGCTGGGCAGAGAACAACTGAGGGGACTCTTGCTTCCTGTCATACGGTTAGCAATGGCTAACAACGATGATTATCTCAAGAACGCACTGGCTCTGGGGATGATAAATAGAGTATTGCAGTTTATCGACATCAACAATCCCTTCTCCATCAAGAATGTCTTTGATGGCAGATATTTTATAATGTTTGACCCTGAGTATAGTTCCAACGAGATAGATGAGTCTTGGATCGACCTGCGTTGCATCTGGATGCCTATGATCTCGATCTGCCATCAACCACGCACCCAAACAGCGAGGGAGCTCAACAGAAGTCGTGACCTCAGCCGACCTTTTTGCGACGTAGATATTCAGCCCATTATTTCGACATTTGTTAATGCAGAAAGGCGGAAATGGAGTTTCATAAGTCGTTGAGGGATATCCCTTGATGGATACGGTGCATTTAATGTCGCCCTCGTCCACGTAATAGATCTTGGTCAACCGCAGTTGTCGCTCAACCGAAGCTATCTCTTCTGCATTCCTTGTACGAGAGCTCCTGAAATGAACCGCGAGACTGTTATGTGTTAGGCAATGGAGCGGCACTTGGGGGATTAGTTCTTACCGTAAGAGTCCATCAACTCGCTCTTGCTCAAGGGTTGGCGTTGACTCGTAATTAACTACACCAGGAGTAATGGAAGCAGGTTCCATGATAAGGTTGTTTCTGAGATATCTGCTTTGAAGCCCCATCCAGATAAAGAAAGGTTCTAACAACCAAAAGGTGGTGTGATCAATATCCAGGACCTCCACCTTTCCTCTGAAGCTATGATGTAGATATTCCTTGTCAAGGATGTAAAAGAACTTCGAGACTGAGTACAACCGCACTCGCTTGTCTTTTCCATACACTGGAAATATCTTCTTCTCACGGAGATCTTGCTTGTCGATTAAATGTCCGAATTTTGGAAGTCTTTCACTCAGTTGTATGAGAAGTCTTTTGATCTTTTCATCGAGTGAGTCGTAGGAATCGAGCATCATCCGGTAGTCAAAGTCAACAAGCTCCTGGTAGACAAAGTTAATGTCGGTTTTTGAAACCCCTAAAAGTTCAGTGAAGAATGATTCCAGCTCTGGACAAGTCTCACTCGCATTGCGCGGACTTGTGAACTTTGGTGCCCAGACACACTCAGTCGAAAGGAACCTTTCCGTACTTTTCTCAGACAGCAAGAGGCGTGGTCTCTCTTTAAAAAATGACCTGCATCAATGTCAGTCTATGAGTTTCTACAGGCTCAGGTATCATTACCTAATTCGCCTGATATCATCATTCTTTAGGCCTGGTTCCATCGTCTGCAGAGCGTGATACAATTGCTTCGCCCTCTTGAAATCAGGTTCTTTGTCGAACTCCAGGAGAATTGCCTCAACTTCTCCATCCAGGACCTCCAAGGTTTCCCTGTAGAACTTCTCAAGAGCTGGAAGTTCAAAACTGGAGACCTCCCATTCTTTAGGTGGCGGGAGAAGTGTTGAGTCAGAGATCACACGGGATGGATTTTTTGGGGCTTTGACATAACACTGGCTGGCAGTTTTCTATCCGCTGGGTGTGAGGATAAGTGGCTGCTCCCTCAACCAGTTTCTGAAATCCTTTATTAGAATGAGTAATCACAGCAGTCAGTGGTCTTGCTTACCTGATTTCAACTCTGACCTTCTCTCCAGCAGCTTCAGAGACAGCCTGTAGACGTAGATATAACTCGAAAACCCGGCGTGGAAACTCTACGTTGCCGCCGCCGTTCTGTGTCTGCACATAGCGAAGGAGAGAGAGGTAGAACCACTCGCCATCTGTCGCCTCGACTTTGACTTCATCTCGAAGAAATGCCCATGACACAAGATCTGTACTTGACGACAGTTTGGGGTCAGGATCCAAGAACTTGAAGGTCTCATGAGGGAGCATATATCGAGCCTGTAAGAAAACGAGTTTCAGAAGTGGGAGGTAGAATTCCCACAAGAGACTCGTTTCGCCATCTTTTCGTGTTACCTCAACGTTTTTTAGTGCTTCTAAAAGCTCTTTATGCTCTCGAATAACAGCGCCATCTCGTTCCCACGCACGAAGCAAATAATTTGTAAAATCGTCGGGCCGATCTTTCGCAAATTTGACGCATTGTGGTGATAACACACTTGTACCTTCACCGCTAGTTCCAATGAGACATGCATCTATTGTCTCTTGACCCTCAAGGGGCTCTTTAGGTCGGAACATAATAGAAGCAGTGAATGATGGTTATAATTTGTAAAGTTTTCTGATGCTAGTTCTGACTATTGGCAAAATAGACTCAGGGGTCACTATGACAATGCGGCTAGCATGGATCTGTTGCCGAGAAAAGATCCGCAACTAATTAAAGACACAAGCTCAGACCATTTACAATTACTAGGGAAGCTCGAAGTTCATAGAGTCAAAGATTTCCTGTGAATGCATAGCTAGTGTAGTACTCCCTTGCTATCCTTCTCCTCCCCCCTCCTTCAATTCCTACTCGGGCATGCCTCGTTAGGACACGGTGTTGATGTGAAAAACTCCATTGAAACCTCGTCGATGTCTGGAAGACCCAACTCACTATGCCGGGCGGCACTAGGTTCGGTTGAGGCGGGATCTGGACCAAGTGCTAGCCAGACAGTATAGGGATCGCATAGGCTCCACCTAATTAACTCCTTATGATGGCATACAAGACATGTTCTGATATATTTGGTGCACATTTTGGCTTGAGATGGATGACAAATGTTTCCAAAACGAAATTGGTTTGTCTATGGTTGGGTTCTTTGCAAAATGTTGATCTCGTTGTCGTACTTCTCTGATGTTGCGATGAAGAATGTGTCCAATGACTGATGAATGAGATTGGCGCTCGAGCCGGGCAGTTATAGAGATAATCCCTTACATGTGCCACATCCATCTCAGCTACTAATCACTCTGGAATGCACTGGCGTGCGTATCTGACCTCTATTCACTACATTTCCTACAGGAATCACAGGTTTCATAAGTCCCTGCGTCAGAGCAAAGTGTACTCTGTGCTACATTCACCCTCTTCTCGCTCCTCCTCCCTCTTCTTCTGCTTCTTTTTCTTCTCTGGAGATCCTATATTTGGGCATTCGTTCCCAAGAAACGGAGAAACTACCTGCTCTGTCATGCCTGGGCGATCTGGTGGAAGATGCCACAAGATAGAGGGTTCGAATTCAAGCTTGGCGATGGCTTGAGACGATGGACTTGATCGCAACCAAGGCTCATAATAAACCCAGCCGAGTGACTCCCGATGACTGCACGGGTAACAGATCTTGAATCTTTCGATACACATATGGGATTTTGTAGTCTAGGAGTGATTTTACAAATGCGGCTACTTATAGTTGAGTTCTTTTTATGAGGTGTTTGTGCTATGAGTGAGCACACCGATTTGCCCTCAAATGAGCAATATATAGTCCTTTTGACATGCCTAACAGCCGCCTTGGCCTTGTATCAGTTCTAAATCTCAAGAATATGCTTAGTGAGTTCCTTTCACGACATGTTCCGTAGAGTATCAGGGTTCCACGAGCCCCAGACTACCTGCGTCAGCAAAAGTTTGGTAACAAGGGTTCTACACCTCCAAGTAGAAGTCAGATTCATGGAAGCCTCGCTTCTGATCCTTGTCCGCAATTGTGTGGAAGTACTGTGAGCTCTTTAGAGTACTGATTAGAGTATAGTTTGGTCATAGATCGCGATTGTTCTCAAACTGGTTGACTATTATGTGACCAGTGAGAAACTCTGATCAAATGACTAACTAGTTCCTTTATCGCGTACAGTCTATGGAATCTGCCCTGTTGGCTCACCGCTCGAGTGTGCTACAGTCTGATTCAGATGATTGGATGTGAAGTGCTGGAATCTGCGCCATGAACTGTAAGTGGTGGCTTAGCTCTTCTGAAACCGACTGGGCTGACAACAAGAGAAGTACATCTAAAAAGTCACAAATCAGGCTGTGCTTGCCGCTACGAATTTCACAATTACAAAAGCTCAGACCAGCTGGACTCTTCACTCTGGGCAGCCTATTTCAACTTTGCATTCCCCCACCGACTTACCTCTCTCGTCTCAAAGTCGCTTTCTCGTGACATCCAAGGAAATGGAAGCTGTCGGCGTCTGGTGCCAGCATTCTGACCTTTATCACTTTCGCCCATTCAATCCATTCGGCACTCTCGGCCATCAAAGATGGCCCTGAGGTCATCAGTCGCCTCGCCGCTGAGATTTCTCAGCTAAAGAGCATCTTACAGCGATTAAATGAAGTATCCTTTGTTTCTATCGATGAAAACGATAAATCTCAGTTGAACAATTTAGCGAAGAAATGCAAAGACGACCTCTCCGCACTTAACTCTCGGCTGGAATACCTGGATGTGGCAACTTCGTATGATCGACGAGGTCGTCTCTGGAGAAAGCTGAAGCTTTATTTCTCAGAAAAAGACCTTGATCATATCCGACACGTTGTTCGAGGCCATGTGCAGCATCTTACAGTTCGGCTCAATCTGATTCAGGTGCAACAGGGGTCTTTTACAGCAACTCAGTCAACTCAAATTCTTAACCTTGTGCAACAACTGAAACAAGACATATCCGCTTTACAAATAACCAATACAGCCACCCTTACCGCCGAGGAGGAGTCATCATTCACTTCAGGAAGGGTGACGGAAGTGGACGACGAGGAGATGGACTGTCCACCGGATGCGTCATTGGATGAGAGCATCAGTCGTTTAATGCTACTATTGGAAAAGAAGCCATGCGTGATGGAGCCTGATGATTCGGAAGAGCTTCTGAAAGACATTGAGCGTCTTCTGGAATGTATCCGAAATGATGCAGGGCCTGTCGAGTCAGAAAGGACTTGCCGGGACTGTCGCCCAGACGTTTCAAAGGAATTAAAGCTTATGGCAAATATCATCCTCTCTTCTCCGTCGATGATGATCAATCAAACTGGTACGTCTCTGTGATTTATGCGATCCCGTTACTTACTTCTCCAGAAGCAACAAGATTCTGGAGACCAGCTGGCGAACAGCTTCTGATTTCGCCAGAACGGAAACGAAAGGCTTTTGAAACAGATGATGGAGTTATAACAGTCACGACAGCTAAGAGACGTCGAAAGCTACCTTCTAGAGGCGAAAATAAAGAAGCCCAAAACGAAACCAGAAGGGACTTCCTTGCAAAACTTACCTACAGATCCAAAAGCACAAAGAAGATGCTCAGCTTGTCAGTGCATCAGGCACAGCTGTTGTTCAGCAGTTTCACCAGCATACTGCCTAGTATCGTGGTTTGCAACATCAAACCCAAAGACTCCCCGGTTTTCGATATAGCCCGGAATGGCTCAGTCCAAGACCTTCTCAAGCTCATTGAGGGAGGGGAGGCTGATATTCATGATCATGATATTTACGGATGGTCTTTACTCCATGTAAGTATTGAATTCTCAGTATACACATAGCACCAGCTTATTCTTCTTTCATACAGCACTCAGTGGGAAATCTCCCATTACTGAATTACCTGATCGAACAGGGATTAGATATTGATGAAGTCGCTTCCCGACCAAATCAAGACAATCAGATGTAAGACACTTGCCTCGATGACGCCCCGTGCCAGGAATAACAATAGAGTAGAACTCCATCTCATCTCGCCCTGATGGCCAATGTTCCAGCCAGTCATTATGAAGCTCTCCTGCATGCAGGGGCTGATATTACGCTAAACGTTAGGAGGGAAGACTCTGCAATTAGCTGGGTGTTCAATCAAGATGTGAGGGTTCCGTTTCCAGGCTACTTTTTATCTCTGACACTATGTAGGCAGCGGATAACACTATCAAGTTAAAACAGGCGCTTCGTCTAAGTCCTTTTGTTTATGCCGACTCAACCGCTTCGGACAACCAGAATTTGATTGCAATACTTTGCATAACTTGTCACGAATGTGTAAAATCCGAACCAAACCAGGCACGTCAGCAAATACGATTACTGGTGGAGCATGGCTACGACGTTAACAGCACTTTCAGAGGACAAACGCCTCTGCATCTACTCTTTACTAAATGTTCCCCTTGGCTCGAGTTTCTATCGGAATATATGGACATCGTACCGTATCTTGTAAAGCATGGTGCCGACATACATTTCGAAGATTGGGAGGGTTTTCAGCCTTCAGACTATGCTTATGGTGCCACATGTGAAGCATGTTATCTCTTCTGCCCTTCGGCCAAAGGCGATGTTTGGGATGCAGCCCTGACTTATCTCGGCTACGACATTCTGGAATCTAGGGGATATTATCCACGAAAAGCGCGGTACATTACCGGATACACTCGCGGAGATTTTGAAAAGCTGTGGCATGGGCAGGAGGACAAATGTCCCTATTGGGATGATCGGCTATGGCCGCCGTCCTCTGAACAAAGCGATACGGCATCCACCTCAAGGCTGCCAGTGAGAGGAAAGCTTTGTGAGGTATGTATAACCTGCCTAGGTGAGTTTCAATGCTTGAACTGTGGCGTTTGCTTGTCTTCTTTCAAGTTTTCCTGTGACGATCTCAGTCATGTGCATGATAAGACTTGTCCAAGAGAGCACGTTGCAACCTGGAAATCCGAGGAAGACGGCTGGAAACTTGTACCGTTCTCAGACGGGGAATCGGAATATGATGTCTCGTCCAGTGAGGATTCAGATGATGGTGGAATCCTATTGCAAGGTGGACTTGAAGAAGTATTTTCCGATGCCTCAGGGGTAGAAATCTCATGAATCTTGTTATCATGAGATATTAGGATGTTACTTTAACAAAAGGAATGTCTGGGAAGGCCTTTACCAAAATAGTCTTGATCCTGTTACGCGATGCCACCAATTGTTTTAAGCGGATTTATCATGCGGTTTTTCAAAACGTTGAATTTTATTTTCACCTTCCCTTCTAATAAACCCATTAGTTACCATTCTTAAATATTTGTCCATCCTTCTATATCACTCTTGGGCAAATCCATGATCCTATTATCAGCTCCAAACCGATCCAAGGGATCCTTACCCCAGAACTCAGTAAACTTCTCTGGTCGCCATCTCCAGGACTTGGCAAACCTCTTCTCAAGCTTACCCTCCATACAATCAGAAATGAACTTTCCAATTGACGTGATATGCTTGTATCCCGTGCCACAATCACCTGAAGCAACGACAAGTGAGGGATGTCTAGGATGATACGTGATCAGAAACATTCTATCCTGTGTATCAGCGCACCAGCAGATCCTTGCATGAACAAGTGGACGATCTGCAAGTTGAGGCATGATATCCTTCAGAAATTGCTTCATTCGTCGTTCAGCCTCGAGTGGCACTTGATGTTTTGCGAAGGGGATGGACTGAGGGTATTTGGAGTCTGGCTTTTCAACCCAGTTGCAGTAGCCAGGATGCTCATCACACATCTTGAGTTGATGAAGGTCCTCATCGGGTTCCATGAAGAAGCCTTGGTTGATGTTGAAAAGCGGTGGCAGGTTCTTGTACAGCTTCGTTTCTTCTGGTGTCATCTGGATATGGCCAAGAGTCCATGCTGTAGGGCGGATCTGATTCTCAAAATCGAGAAAGAACTCTGCTGAAGCACCAGCAGAAAGAATAGTCCGGTCCGCGCTGTGCTCCTTACCATCTGCTGTCTTAGCACCTCGAACATCACCATTCTCAAAAATCAGACTCTCGACCTTTCCTTCGGGAGAACCAGTGATGAACTTGACACCAAGTCTTTGGCTCTCTTCAAAAGCAGCTTTCATAGCTTTTCGAGCATGAACCCAACCTGAACCCGTGGGCTTGTAAAAGCCCTTCCAGCCTGGAAATTCACCTGTCAGAATACCCTCTGGCATAGTCTTTCTAAAGTCTTCTGCCGTGTTGAGAGGCGTATACTGGTCGATGTCGTCACCGATCTCATCTTCTACCAGTTGCTTGATGGACTTTGGTGTTGAGCCAGCCATTACAGCTCCTGTATTATGGCAAAAAGGTTGAAACACGGGGTCATGGAGCCAGCCTTGAGCTGCAGCGTACGTAAGTGCTTTCCAGATGGAGTCTGCATCTTCGCCTTTGCTATCAGAAGTGCCTGCTCTGTTAGTAAAGTGTCTGGGTGCTAAGTGATAGGGTGTCTTACCAAGACCGCCTGCAAGCTTGTTTACATCATGGCCAGCTGATATAGGTGACGGGATGTGATTGACATCGAGAACTGTGACGTTGGTGTAGCCTCGACGGGCGAGATGGAGGGCTGTTGAGCATCCCCAAGTTCCGCCACCAACGATGAGAACTTGGGACTGTTTGGTGAGAGCTGAGGCCATTATGGTGATTGTAAGAATGCAGTGCTAGTGATACAATGGATAAAGAATGGGAATAATCAGCTCGGACCACGAAAGATATAGGAAGTGTCCAATGCCATCGCCTCCATTGAAGGTCCAAGCGAGATATGTCGTCGAAGGTCCAGCCGAATCACTTCTTCACACTGTACATCTGATTGGTCCATCGCCCGATCTAAACCGGTTTGATCGCCCATTCGCTATCATCAGGTGATAGCCCTCCAAAACTCCCCCCGCTTTTCCACTCTGCCCATCAGATGATCAACCACTCACTCTCATAAGCAAAAGAATCCTCCTCCATCTCCCCGGCACTTTTGCTCCGTGTCCCATCCCCAATGCCGCGCCGCCGTCCCCCCGGCAAAACCGGCCCCGTCCAGAGGCGAACAAGGTCAGGATGCCAGACGTGCCGGTCCCGCAAGGTAAAATGCGACGAAGCTAAACCTGCATGTCGGAACTGCGTCTCCCGCGGGTTATCGTGCAATACGACGCTGCAGTTGAAATGGGAGGCTGAGTTTACTGCAAAGGGGCTCTCGTTTGGGCGGGAGGGTGTTTGGTGTAAGGATGGGGCGAGGCAGAGACGTCCGCCGCAGGTTCATTCGCCAAAGGTTTGGGGGTTTGGGGCTGTTGGGCCGAGACATTTTATCAATACTTATTATAGTGACTTTGTTCATGATCCGAATTATGAAGAGAGTCTTGTTAGGGAGGCTATGGAGTTGAGAGATGAGACTAAACCATCTTCAACGCTTATTCGGAGATCACGATCACCACCAAGTCTCATACCCTCAATATCATCATTCCCTACGCTGAGCACCTTTGAAACGAGTCTTTTCGAATATTACCTCCTACGATTATGTCCTCTTACAACACCTTCTTCACAACTCTCATCACCTTTTGCAAGCATGGTCGCTCCTCTATTTACCCATGCTGGGCAAGACCTTCTTGTTCAATCCGTCCTTGCATTTTCTGCTCGACATCGAAGCATCACAGATCCATCATGGACACGTACAGCAATGAAGATGAAAGGCAAAGCCCTAACTGGTCTTCTACAGAGAATTCGATCTCCAGACGTCACGGCAGATGTCATACTGGATCCTCAAGTCCCTGCTACAATGATGTTTCTCTGTCTTTACGAGATTCTTGACAATGGTGACTATCGATGGGTATTTCATCTAAGGGCAAGTCAAGATTTTATGCGAAAACGCCAACAACTTGCACTTCCGTCGAGCAAGAATTCGGCATTTGGCAGTCTTGCTGCGTTCTCAGAGCGATATTTTGCCTTTCAAGATGTTATCAGCAGAACAGCTTGTGGAAATTCACCCATCTTTGGCCTGGAATATTGGCAAAGACCGGATCACACGGAGGATATCGATGCGTGGATGGGTTGCAGTCCGGCCATGGCATCAGTCATTTTCAAGATCACTGAACTGGCGAGGACACGAACCCGAGATATGTCTCAAGGAGAATACGAGATCCAAGTTGAGGAGCTTGATAGAGAGTTGACGCTAGTCAGCTCCAATATCACCGTCGTTGAGGCAATGGATGAGAATGTCAGGCGATGTGTCGACCTGAAGAAGACCTCGGTGCAGATATACTTTCATTGTCTGCTTCGAGATGCAGATCCTTCTACACCTCAAGTTTCACAGCTCGTCATCAAGGTCCTGCATAGCATTCATGGCCTTATTCAACAAGGCAGTGCCGCAGGACTTCTATTTCCCCTGTTCGTCGCAGCCGTGGAACTAGATCCCCTGAACGACGACAAGATCTTCGCTCACCGTGATCAAGGCACTTTCCTATCTGGAAGACAGCTTGTATTGGAGACTCTTGATGCCATGATAGGCTTGACACTGGCGAATGTCGAGAGAACAAAAGCGGTGATTCTAAAGGTCTGGCGTATGAGAGATTTACATACCCAAAAGGATTCACCGGTTTTAGTTACGGGGGATCTAAATGATTGGAACACATTCGTGAGTCCATATACACAAAATCTTAATTTAGCATAGATGCGCAAGGGAAAGAATGTACGAAAGCGTGGTATGAGCTATGGTAGCGTGTATGTATACTAATGAATAATGATGGAATATGCCACTTTTGAGTACTTGTTCTTTTATTTGCTGAAGCATGTTTACCTCAGAAGGAACCCTGGAAAGACTGTATCCTCAGGATCAATGAAGAAGTTCATCCTCCCGACCAAATTGGCAGTTCCTCTCACTCTCGGAATGCAAGCCGGGAACTTGACAGGACTCTCCTCCTCAGAAATAATGTCTGCTTCAAATATTGTATCAATTATAGATCGATGCAGAAGCTTCGACTTTCCAGCTCCCAATCTTCCTTCAGCCAAAAGAACTGCTACTCTTGAAGCTGTGCCCGAGCCGCAGGGTGAGCGATCGATCTGGCCATCGGCAAAGACAGTGACGTTGCGTTGGAGTACCTCTCCACCAGGTCCAGTACCTTCGTCATTGAAGAATATGACACCGTATAGATCATATGTGTCGTAGTGCGCTCTAGTGCCTAGGGAAGCTTTGATCTCGCGTCCAAGGTTGATGAAGTTGATATATTGACTTGGTTCAACCTTGAGGCCCAGTTGGGATGCGTCTATGGTGGCGTAGACAGCCCCTCCGAATGAGAGATTGACCATGACATCAACGCCCCGTGATGGGAGATTGACAGATAAGTCCTTGGCAATCTGGTAACTCTTGACGTTGATGAAGTCGCCATGGATCGGCTTGCCGTCCTTGACAGCAGTCTTGGCTGTAACCCTCCCAGAAGGAACATCGATAACGACATCAACATTCCCACTTTCAGGCGCTTTAACAAGACCCTTTGTGACGGCCCAATAGCCCAGAGCTATAGTCCCGTGTCCGCACGCAGTTGAGAAGCCATCTTTGTGCCAGAACAAGACGCCGAAATGAGCACCGGGATCATTCGGCGGCGTTATAAAACCCCCATACATATCTGCATGGCCTCTTGGCTCATGGCATAGTGATTGTCGGAGTTGGTCGAGAGGGTGATTGGGAGTGTTGATAACGGCAAGGCGACGTTGAGCAACAGTCTCGCCTTCGGGGAGATGGCCTGACGGGAGAGTTTGGACGATGCGGAAGGGCTCACCGGCGGTATGCCAGTCTTCTGTCTCGATCCAGAATGACATTTTGAGCAGATTTTTAGTTGGTTATTGGTCAATTACTGGATCAGGTCTTGGTATCGATGCTATTTATCTGGCGATCTGAGATGTCCCGGTCGCTGATCAAACGATCGGAAGCTCACGCCGATGCGGGGCCCCAGCTGTGTACGTACGTGCCGGCTCAGTCCCCGGGCCGGTCACTGGATCACTCAATCGAGCCCTGAAACGATTTCCCTCCAGGGCACCTTCAGTGTCACCCTACCAAATTTTAAGCACCGCTAAACCACCAAATCACAGTCTCTCGTTGAATGTCAAGCTTTAATCCTCCGGCAGTTGAATCATGACGGAAACGTGTAACGCTCTGTACCCCAAAAAGAACAAACAAAACAAGATGACAGATCGATCGGTGCGACAATTGTATCAGATTCGTCACGCAAAAGAAAAAAGACAGGGAACACGTAGATACCGTACTGTGCATGAGCTACGTTTCCCCTATACAGTACATATCTGTCCCTGAAGATCAGATCAGGGCAAGCTATTCACTGAATGTGTAAAAGTGGCGCTATCCTCAGTGGCGCATTTTCATGAACTGACCTGACAATCCAAGGGTTGACTTGACACGCGGCAAACAAACCGGCAATAATTAAGCATGGATCTCTAGGGGAAGCAAAGCCCAATTAATTGAGTTTTTCTTTAATTTATAAGGTTAATATTATCCATATGCATAACTACTCCTTTTTATCGATCAGTGGGGAAAAACAGGCCACGCACGCGATTAACTTTTCCAACCTAATCTAATCTTGACTGTCACTGAAGAAAAGAATTGGCACGGGAATGGAAAAGCTTGTTTTGAATGCAGGGGCTTTTTAGGTGTTGGCTGGCACGCAGCCCAAGAGCTGAAAAGTGCTCCCTTGCTGTTTTTATTCGTAGTCAGGGGTGCTTTATTGCGTGGCGCTGTCTGTGCTGCGCCCGGAGGGAGACTAGCGATTAGACTACTGAGCTTGACATGAGCTTTAGTTTAGAGATGAGGGGACCTGGACATGGGAAGTGGGAGGGATTCCTGTTCCGTCCGTTGAGGGGTCCTTTTCTTTTCTTTTCTAGGGGTTTAAATGTCTGTAATGCCTTGTTGCCTTCCGTGTCCGTGGCCAATCCGTTGTGACCGGTGACACTGCATTTTCGTACACTATCAATCAATCGTCAGCTGTTTCACTCTGTCTCTGTCTGTCTCTCTTTCTTTCTTTTCTTTTTTCTTTTTTTGTTTACTGCCATTGCCATTCATTCATTCCTTCTCATTTGCTGATCCCCTTCTGAATCACCTTGTTTCCCTCCTTCTTCTCCCCCCGTGGCTTTTTAGCTCCTGTCTCTCCTTTTCCCAGCTGCTTTTGGACACACACTCGATCTAGGCATGCCGTTAGTGCATTCCAAGCGCCCTCCATTCATACCATCATGCCCCAACGGTCTCAGGGGGTAAAGCAAGGGACGCAACCCTTTCTACGCCACCAGAATGTCTCTTCATACTTGTCTGCGGCCAAGAGAGCTCTTTATCTTCTCATCTCGTCACTTCGCAGGCTCCTAGCCTTCACCCGGCGCATAACCACATTCTCTCACATCATGTCAGAATCTTCACGGCCCATGGCCTTTGCGGCGAGGTTTCTCCCAATCGTCTTTTGTCTAGTCCTGCTGGGCTCGTTGACGTTTCACAATGTCTATTCTTCGGATGATCCGTATCGATGTAGAGCGCTGCTGGGCGAGAGTGAACGGAATGGAAGCTGGATTCATGCACCGGATGAGACGGGTGCGAGGAAGCCCTTCACGAATTGGCAGCCCGATGGATGTATGCTGCATCATTACACGGCGCAGGACATAAAGGATTGCATGGGTGATCGCCATTTGGTCTTCTCTGGCGACTCGACGACTCGACAGATATACTGGGGCACTGCGCGATTGGTAAATCATGCCCGCCTGCATCTGCGCATTGTTCTGCTACTGACTGGTAATTAGTTGGATCGTAAGAAGGCCATGGAAGGTCGCAAGAAAGCCAAGCCTCACCGAAGCTACAACACAACCTTCAATGGCGTTCGAATGCTACACATCTGGAACCCGTTTTACCATACCGAACCAGGCCACCCTCTCCGAGAACAGCTCGAGCGAATCAGCGAGGACAAGCACAAGCAAGGCCAGATCAAGGAATCCGCTGAAGAGAAAGCGAAGCGAAAGGAAGTGCATCATGGCTCCGATCCTGGCCTCATCATGCTGGGCGCTGGTGCTTGGTACGCTGGTAACTTCTTCGGCAATGAGTCTGACAAGCGATTCGCCGTGGCCTTGGACAACATCACCGACATCCTCCATTTGGGAGACCTCACCAAATGGGGTACAGGACCAATGGACCCTGTTGAAGGCATTGGCAATGAAGTCTTCCTTGCCCCCGTCGCACCTCCATACTACAATGAACTCCCCAAGTCCCGCACTGGACCTAAGGGTATTCACAAGGGCGAGGTCGAAAACATTGATAAAGTCATCTACAGCCAGGAAGAGGAGCACAACCTCCGTCTGCTCCGAGCATTCCCTCAACTCTCGCTCAATCAGCCTGAGGCCATCGTCGACAGGACTCAGACCGGTTTCCATGTCATTGACACCGTCGCTGAGATCAAAGCCAACATCCTGCTCAATGCCCGATGCAACGCCAAGCTTGACCGAATGAACGGATATCCCTACACTCGAACCTGCTGCACAGATTACCCCACGCGATCATGGGTCCAGATTGCCATTCTCGGCTTCACTACTCTCTACGTAATTGCGTGCATCTGCTACGAGGGCGTCACTCTCGTCTCGTCCATCGAGATCAAGTGGCTCGATATGAAGGTTGGCATGTTTGCTGTCTCTCTTCTCTACTGTTTCGCTGCCGACCGTACCCATCTGTTCTCCAAGGGCATGAAGGAATTTATTCCTAACGAGTTCTACCTTCTGATCTCAATCTGCCTCATCATTGCTGGCCTCACCATCCGCAAGACAAAGTTCCGTGCGCCTCGTCTTCCAGTTACTGAGGGTGCCGCCGCCCCTACCACTGCCACCGTGACGATTAATGAGGATGCTGGCGTTCTCTCAAGAGATCAGACTGAAGAGTGGAAGGGCTGGATGCAGGCTGCCATTCTTGTTTACCACTGGACCGGTGCAATCAAGAATCTTCCCATCTACATCTTTATCCGATTGCTTGTCGCTGCCTACCTGTTCCAGACTGGATACGGACATACCATCTACTTCCTCTCCAAGAAGGACTTTTCATTCCGTCGCATTGCAAGTGTCATGCTGCGCTTGAACATGCTGAGCTGTGCCCTTCCTTACGTCATGGGAACCGACTACATGTTTTACTACTTTGCGCCTCTTGTGAGCTTCTGGTTCATGGTCGTCTATGCCACCATGGCCATCTGCTCTGGCTTCAACGATAGTGTCAAGATCGTCACGAGCAAGATCTTTGCCTCTTTCATCATCGTCACAGTCATTCTCAACTTCACCCCTCTCACCCAATGGGCTTTCGCAATCCTCGAGGTCGTCTTCCGCATCAAGTGGAACATCGATGAGTGGATGTTCAGAGTCACTCTTGATGGAGCCATTGTGTTTGTCGGCATGCTTGCTGGTGTCGCGCAACAGCGAGTCGAGCGTGATTCTGCTTGGTACACCAACTTCAAAGCTGCCATCATTCCTTCGGCCCTGTCGATCCTTGGTTACGCTTACCTCTGCACATACACTGGCGACAGAAAGGTCTATATCATGATGCACCCGGTCATTGCGGCTGTGCCTATTCTTGCCTTCATCGCTCTCCGAAACGCCACTGCTACCATGAGGAACTACTATTCTACCGCCGCAGCGTGGCTCGGTCGATGTTCTCTTGAGACATTCATTCTGCAGTTCCACGTCTTCCTGGCCGCTGACACCAAGGGCGTCCTTCTCTTGGATATCTTCAAGGGCGACGCCAGTCTCCTCAATGACCGCTGGCGAGATCTTGCAGTCATTGTCCCCATCTTCTTCTGGGTCAGCCACCTGGTCGCCGAAGCATCAGGCAAGATCGTCAAGCTCATTCTGGGTGAGGCCAAGCCAAAGCAAGGCATCCCAGAGATTGTGGAAGATGATGAAGAGTCAGGCGAGCTGAAGATTGTCGAGCCTGTATGGGAGAACATGCCCATGCTCAACAACGTCCACTTGGACCGTGCAAAGGACTTTGCCAAGTCTTTTACGACTGGCCTTCACATGCGCGTCGCAGGCATCCTTGGAGTGATGTGGCTGCTCAACTGGGTAAGTTAACTTCCATTGCTGCTTTGAGGTGCGATGCTAACAGATTGCAGTTGTACTAAAGCGCTAAGGCGTTCATTCATGGCTCTTAGAGGGCGTTTTCTGTTTCGGTTTGTTTGGTAATTAGGTGTACATGGGTCCTGTAGACTTGAATATAGAAATTGAGGCTCAATATCTTATGATCATACTTATGTCTCCAATCTGTAGCCTTTGCTACCACATGGCAACGACACTGGAGTCAGCGTCATCACAACAAAGCAGTCTCTTCCTCCATCATCCCAGCCCACTTCCAACAAGCATTCCACAACAGCTCCCTCTTATGGACATCCTTACATGCGATATCCTCTTCCTCCCGTCTGGCGCCCATGAAATAGCCTTTCGCACCCTGAAATTTCTCACCAACGCTCAGCTCAACCAGCTCTCGGCCTGATTGCGCTGCTGGCCGCATAGT
This sequence comes from Fusarium pseudocircinatum, assembly GCA_013396035.1. NCBI lineage: Eukaryota > Fungi > Ascomycota > Sordariomycetes > Hypocreales > Nectriaceae > Fusarium > Fusarium pseudocircinatum. The sequence goes on from JAAOAS010000392.1 coordinate 53,019, forward strand.
ATCGGTGAAGTGGCGAAGAATGGGGAGTGATATAAGCACAAGACTAAAGGCAAACCGCATGAACGGTGTCTGAATCCTGTGTGCACGGGAATCAACCATACCGCCTGGGTCCATTGCTATAGCTGTGATGCCAGAGAGTTTGGGGTTCTAATATGTCAGCGTTACAATATTAAGACGGTGGCATAGGCTTACCTTCTCAAGCCTGGCGTTGAGATCATGCATGAACATGATATTCGCCAACTTCGAATTGCCATACCGATGAAATCCTCCATTGTACTCTTTTCCCTTCTTATCAGGTAACGGCTTGACTAAAATCTCAGTGTCCTCTGGAATACCAGGTCGTTGCTTAAAAAGCGGATGTGAACGAGTTGTATAGTGTGTATCCGAACCAAGCATCACGATCCTCCCATCACTCGCCATACTCCCAATCAACTTGAGCACCAGAACAAAATGAGATAAGTGGTTAACCTGAAACGTCCTCTCGAGGCCATCGGGAGTATAAACCTGCTCTGTAAGAGACATGGTGAAAGCGTTGCAGATGATCGCTTTTATAGGTGGTATCTCACTGGAAGCTACTCTCTTCGCCGTGCTTTCAGAGAATACTCTTACGTTGGAGAGAAGAGAGAGGTCAAGGGCTTCGATGGATGATTGGGTGTGTGAGGAGAGGATGGAGGAGAGTTGGGCGGTGTTGGGATCGGAGGGAGATGCATTGCGGACTGTTGCCAGGATGGTGTATGATGGATGGGTCTTTATGAGGTGAGATATGTAGGTGAGGGCGAGAGAGCCATTGGCACCTGTGATGATAATTGTTCCCGTCATGTCGATGGTGTAAGTCGTGAACTGCTGGAATGGCTTCGGAGGGCCAAATAATATCACAGCAACTTGATTGATGAACTTAGATAGAGAGGATCACCATGATTTTAGATTAACTCTTGTGTTATTTATACGAATATAATTTTATGGATTTCCTGGCTTGAGTTGCAATTTTATCAGTGACTACTTTCGCCTGGCGGAGTTGGCTGGAGTTCCGGGTAGGTCGGAGTTCCGCGGAACTCCCAGGCATTCGCACTCAGGGATAGCTCACTCTACGTGTCAGCTACCTAGTCTTCGATTCAATAGTACTCAGTATCAAACTCAATTATTGCTCTAACACTATGTCACTGTCTTTCCCCAGACCAGGCCCGTTCTTCAAGCTTCGAAACGGTTAGAACCGTTGGGCTTGTAAGCCAGTGGCGTTTCACGGAACTCACTCCAGCATTAAGGTTATGTATGATACACTACATGCTTACTGACCTAGCATTGACAACATAACGTTTATGAATATGCTCCGGGCCATGGTTGGGCCACGATGTCGCGGTTCAGCTTCAATAGCGTCACATTCTTGATTGACCAATGACCTCATTATTATCAACATGATCCACATCGCGAGTCTCCAAAAGCCGACGCCCATAGCCGCCCGATGACTGATGACAAATCCCATAACCGACGTCAAGGGTATCTCAATAAATAGTCCTAGAACTGATGAAAACGTCCGGGACCCGTATAAACTTCTCTGAAACTCCAACATGGCGGATCGAATTCGATATAGCAAGTCTCAACTCGAGAAGTACTATGATCGGATCGCCTTCCCGACATCTGATCGTCAGTACAACATCAAGGACCTCTCATCTGAAGATCAACGGTCCTACCTCGACACTTTGACAAAACAGCAAATTCTCACTGTCCCCTTTGAGAATCTTACTCTTCACTACTCATGGCATCGCACCGTCGACGTCAATGCTGATCATCTTTACGATAAGATCGTGAATGAGAGGCGAGGCGGTTATTGCATGGAGAACAACACTTTTTTCAACACAGTTCTTCTCTCGCTGGGTTATCATACCTATATGGTTGGATCGAGGGTCTATAGCCCTGATGCTGGGCGATTTGGCGGTACTTCACATTGTCTCAGCTTGGTGATTATCGATGGGACGACATTAGCCGTTGATGTTGGCTTTGGGGGACGGAATCCGACTGAACCGTTGGAAGTTGAGCATGAACGTGTTCATAAGGGATCAAGTGGTTTTCAAATGAGATTGCGGCATGATGTTATCACCCAAAATGTCAGCAATCAAAAGCTCTGGATATACGAATATCGATCCCGCGATGGAGGCGAGTGGGTTCCTCAGTGGTGTTTCATGGACTTTGAGGTTCTACCAGAAGATATCCGAGTCTTCAACCTGTCTCCTTCCAAGAGCCCTTCAAGCTTCTTTACTTTCAAGGTTGTCAGCGTCCAGTTCACTTCTGAGAAGGAGGATTATTCAGATGGAAGAGCAAGGGACTTGAAAAGCGTGGGTGGCGATATCGATGGTGCTTTTATCATCGATGGGGATTTATTCAAGTATAGAAAGGGTGGAGAGACTAAGTGGGAAAAGACTTTCAAGACGGAAGAGGAGAGGCTAGAAGCTTTAAGGAAGTATTATGGTGTAGAGTTTACCAAGGAGAACGAAAGGGCTATCGGTGGAACAGCCGGCGCTATATCATACCAGAGAACTGGATCATAGCTATTGGTATTAGAATATATACCTATCTCTCTTACATAAGATTGCTTACCCGACACGCATTCATGACGCAGGCCACGATTGAATATATTGTAATAAAAATGGACTCAAGTACTGCTTAGATCGAAAAGGTACGGTAGCCATTTCATTCATCACTGAAACTCAATATCATCTAAAAGTGCCCACGCTGTTGAAGGACTCATCTGAAAATCACCTTCATAGGGCATACCCCCCTTCGCCAACATAGTGCGGTAAACCTGCCCCTTAGCCCTTCGATCCAACTGATGAGAAATAGACAGTATTGTGTCAAAGGGCTCTTTCGGCAGATATTTCATCACACCATCAAAGACTCCAAAACAACTATCTAAAAGCTTTCGATCCTGGGTCACAAGATCGTGGTCTGGAAATTCAATCATGTTAACTATGATAAGGATCAGGCATGGGAGTGCGGTGCATGTGTGAAGCCTATCATGTCTGTCAGTGCTGGCAGTATAAGAAGCTCGGGTGACTTACCATAGGACATACTCTGTCAGTTTTGCCGTACTGATTAGTTCCAGACAAACTCGAGCATTGCCAACGCATTCATCCCATCCTGCTGGTAGAGGTGTAAGGTCTGCCCTTTTAACCTCCCCATCAACGTCGTCGCTGATATCTATCACCGCAGGTGAGAGATACCGCCTCACTCTGTTGATCCACGTATCCTCGAAGGTGAATATCGAGTGAATTTTGATCCGAGTCTCAATGTGACGAGACCATAAGTTCGTCATCATATCTCTCGCGAATGGGGATAACCTCTTGTCAATACCCTCTGCGGTGTGAAGCTCAAGGGGGATTTCATCCACCCATTCTTTAAGTAATTCTTCTATCAGAGCAATTGATCTGCCTTTCCTTTCCGGTGTGAGCGTATGAGATTTTTGACTGTAGAGAAGATCATGGGCTTTTCCCTGGATGAACGCAAACTTGGCGCATGAACGGAGGTAGTTGAACCGGATGGCGTCGGTTGATGAGGCGATGATACCGAGGCTTTCTTCAGGTTTCGCTTCTGGTAAGTCCATGTCTGTTTCGCAGTCGGGCTGTTGATATGGGCATTGAGACCTTTGAGCCATTTCCTGCTGGACGTTAGTATTATGGGTGCAGTAGGTGAGTTTTACGTACCCTGTCATAGATGTATGTAAGCCAGAACAGGCGTGTTCTATGCGCCTGTTCCGATTTCGACAGTCCTTCCAATGCCTTCTTCGAGTTCAGTCGTAGGCTTTGCGCAAGCCGAATGACACTCCCAATTAGAACAATAGCGAGTTGGACCTCTGAAGACCCTTGGAACAGGACCACCATGCCCAGAAGCACTTGTAGACCCATCAAATCCTGGCCTTGCATCATCAAGTCTGACATAACAGAGCGCACATTGCGAATACTTTGGGAAAACGCAGGGTCGTCCATTGTCTTTCCCTCGAGGACGCGATAATTGATAGCCAAGACGACATTTATAGCAGCCCACGCGACAGTAGAGCGCTTGGTGGATGAAGAGTACCAATCGAGAAGCATGCGCATGAATACATTTTCTTCGAATAGTGGGATTATGGTGTTGTAATTGCGGAAATAGTTGTCTACAAGTGGGAGGACTTCTGATAGAGGAGCGAGCTCGAGCTGATCTGAGCTCGCAGCCTTGGTCAATTGAGAGTCTGCATTTGAGACGGCTGTGGGTTGGCAATGGGCTATGTCCAAAGGCGTCTGGATTGGTGAAATGCCCCAATTATTCGAAGATCCAGAAACATCAATATCGCTGAGGGAAACGTCGAGTCCTGGCTGCGCTTGTGGTGCAACGGTTCGCCCCCCAAGCGCCGTCAAGAGAGCCTCAATGTTAGCTAAGCGCTCTTCAAGAGCGGTCATACGGTCGGGTCTTTTCCATCATTAACAACATCGAAAGTCAACTCAATTACAGGGACCTACCGAGTCTCAGATTGGCTTGATGGCGCCGGAGTGATTCCGCCATTCCGAGGCGCCTTTCTTCGACTTGTTACTGTCGTCTTGCAGGTAACGGCGTATAGTGTACAATTAGTACATGTCGGTTTGCCGTGGCACCTAATTTTCCGCGACACGCATGAATCGCACGCTACAGAACGATATTAGACAACTTTCATATGATAATCTTCTTGTGATCTCACCTTTCCGTCTACTTGATTGCGCTGTCTCCATTCCGATTCTTAATTGAACAGATCTCAAATGATTGAAACCTCCACTGGCACTCAAGATTGTCGGATATGGCGCAGCGGAAAGCCCGCCAAACTCCGCCGCATTAACAGGGGGCTTTCGGGGGTTCTAGGGTGCCTCGACATGGGCTTGAACCTTGACAATCTCCTGAAAATCACCCCTTATCGTGGCGAAATGTGAGAATATCTATGATGCTACCCAATTTCATGTTTGCGCTAGAGAGAGTAGTTGATATCTGATTTATCCTGTTATCTCAGTGTCTCGCGAACCTGTCTCATCACATTCTGAGACTCAAGTGGCGGAACGCGGACTTGGCGTCTGGCGGAAGATAATTTAAACGCCCCGGAGGCGACAAAGTGCGGGGATGGATTGAATCAAGGATCTCACTCTGGCTGTGCCTCACTCAACAAATCTCCCTTCAATCTCCAGTTTAACAAACAAACTCCATTTTATTGCGTCCCAAGCGCGAAAGCCAAGTGCTCTAGCTTGTCTAGTTTCTTTCTAATCGCGTATGTCGCGTGTCGTGTCTAACTTGATCTATCGTTTATGTCTATCACAATTGTCTATCATAACCTAGCGCTGTGCTTTGCCTCAGACCAGTACGAGTGCGAGTACCAGACCCGGAGCTCTAGTCCTTGTTCCATCGCATGGCGCCAGGTCGGGCAGGGTCGTGCTCGACGTACTTGAGCGTGCCGAAGATGGTCCACAGCTGACCCAGGAAGCTTCGGTCGTCGTGGCAGTAGTGGTCGCCGATGACGGGCTTGATGGCCTCGGTGGCCTCGTCAGCCTTGTAGAAGGGGATCTTTCTGCGAGGTGTTAGATGTGAAATGTTGCGATTGAGACACTTGACTTACGGGAAGAGATGGTGAACAACGTGCTTCTCAATGATGCCGTGGAAGAGGTGCTTGCCGATGAAGCCAAATTCACGGTCGACAGTGGCGAGAGCTCCCTTGACGTAGGTCCAGCCCTCAGCGGTGTAGTGAGGGAGCTCGGTGTGGTGGTGGTGGAGGTAGGTAATGGCAACTAACCAATTAGCAACAATTCGATCAATCCAATTGATCTTGAACTTACCGAGCCAGTGGTGAACCCACAAGTAGGGAACAAGGTAGAGGTAGAGAATGGTCGAAACACCAACTTGCTTGGAAGCAAAATACAGAGCAGTGCCCATAAGAGCAAGACCGATATCGGAGATGAGGATGAAGATGGCCTCGTTGGGGCGGAAGACAGCGCTGGTAGGCTCGAAGTGACTGACTCGGAACCACTTGGAGAGGCCAGTCTTGGGCTCCCACTGCTTGCTGCCCTTGCCGGAGCTAGCGTTGAAGAAGAGGTACGCCTGCCATCCGAAAAGCTGGTGGAAGATGAGCTTAACCATCTGAGCAGCGGGGGTGTCCTCAACAAGCTCAGCGACATCAATGCCAGCGATCATGAGCGACTTGGAAGGCTTGGGCTCAGTCTTGGGGACGAAAGCCATGTCGAGGTCCATGTGGCCGGTGAAGCGGTGGTGGCGGTGGTGAGAGTACTTCCAGCTGAAGTAGGGGACGAGGAGGAACGAGTGGAGGAACCAGCCGGTCACATTGTTGACCTTTCCGTGGAGAGAGAAAGCACCGTGGCCGCACTCATGGCCGAGAATCCAGACACCGGTGCAGAACAGACCCTGGACGAAGCCGTAGACCATCCATGCTGCGACGCGGAGGGTCTGGTCAGGGATGCTGGGAATGTAGGTGAGAGCAGCCCAGACGAGGGCAGAGACCATGGCAAAATCGCGGAAGACGTAGTAGAATGAGGTGACGAGCGAGGGCTGGAAGCAGTGCGCGGGGATGGCATCCTTGATGGTCTTGATATCGGGGAACACAGGTTCAGACTTGGCCTCAAGAGTGACCTGAGCACGAGTTAGGAGTGCGACGAGGGGAGCTGAGCTGAGCTTCTTGACCGACTTACCTTGGGGAGGTCCTCAACCACAACAGTGGTGGCAGTTCGCTGTCGAGTCGCCATTGTTACTAACGTATGCAGAAGATGCAATTGTCAAAGCAAGATTCACACACTCGAGAGGAAGAGGAAGAAAGTTTAAAGAGGAGGAGAGGAAGAAGAAGAGGCGGGGGGTGACGGGGAGAAGAAAAAGGTTCCCGCCCCAACAAAGCTCTCTTATTATTTATTCCTACCTAGCTAAAGGTACCGATACCAGACCTCGTCTCAGGATTACGGCTCTTGACCTAATCCGAAATAGCATGGATACGAAAAAAAAAAACCTTTCTGAGAATTTAGAGAGACCGCCCAAAAACTTCAGGGACCCATGAATAGGGGTCCAGAACTTGGACTCGTGGCAAGCCAATCACGGCCCCACGATGTGCGGGAGATCATGGAGAGTTGAGGGAGACGTGTTCACGATGTGGAGCAAACAAAAAAGGACCCTTAAGCTGTGAAGTGAGCTTAGCACAGAGGTTAACCGAGTGGGTTCTTTGCTTGCAAGGGAGCCTTGCTGCTTTGCTATAGGTACACTTTTGTTGAGGGCTCTTTCAATTGCGGTGAGAGATCGCCTCTTTCTGATACGAAAGGCTAAATGCCAGAGGAGAGAGAAGAGGCAATTTCGAGAAGACAAGATCTAATCTCACATGCTTGTCTTGGGTTCCTGAAGAGAGTGGAGCACCCAAACTCAACGCGCAGATAAGGGTCTGACCTTTCGTGAGTGGCTGAATGGTCACGTTATTTAGAGCGCAGAGAAGACTTCTGGAACAAGAGTTGTTCCGCTAACAAATTTGAGAGGTTTTTTTTTTCTTTTGTGGTGCTGATGCTGCTGATTGAGTCGCGTAGGGACGGACCAAGGGAGCTTTTGTGGACTGGGGCCAAGGTTAAGCGCCTCTTCTCGAGTCAAGCCTGTTCGAGTCAAGGTTTCACATGTTGACACTGATTCAATGCTTCATGCTTCATGCGTCGAGAGTGAGCATTCAAGCTGAGTTGAAGGCAATTGAGAGACGCGGTAAGAAACGCGACCGAGGTCATAAATGCGACAATATCGGCAACTTTAGGATGCAAGACAACTTCAAAATAAACCTTATGCAAGTTGACGAAAAACTCGAGACTTTTGCTTTACCTTCCACCTCATGAGGCCTTTGATTGGTATTCTGAGATCCGAGCCTGCTACCTCAAACTCTCTTACCTCAGCATTGATCATCGTCTTTACATGCATCAAATGCTTTGTTTAGGCGTCAAACTGCCTTACTGGTATGAGGCCTTTATCATGCTTGATGTTACTCTGTATTAGCTCTACATTTGCCAATCTCACTCGCCAACGGTCATCGCTCCCCGAGGTTCATGTGATAATTGATGCCATTCTATTATTCGTATGCCGCTTAAGGGCTGATCTCTATCTTTATGTTTAATGCGATGCGTACACTATGTACTATACCATGTAAAAAAATCCAGTCCAGTAACAAACAATGAGTACCCTTGCCAATTGGTCTTTGCGCCTGTTGATCTCATCCACGAAACCATGGGCTCCCTCCCTCGTATGTATCAGCCCCTCGTACATTATCGTAACAGTTCATTTCGTTATTATGCCCCCATCTCATTTCTAGAAAATGAATGAGCACACAAAGACCAGGCATGTATAAATAGTAGTAGTCGTATATTCCAACTCGAACCACGCAGCCTGACCGCCAAACGCAATCTTCTTGCTCTGGGGCGTGGGATGCGCCACCTGCGTCTTTGGATCTCGGTTCAGCAGGTCCTCGCGGTCGGGCATGGCCGGCGGGTCGATCGCGTAAGAGATCGGTGTCCAGAGCGAACTGCAGATGAAAAGGAAAGTGAGAGGTGGCCAGAATGCGTGTGTGAGAAGGGCGGTGAGTGTGTCGCGAACGGTGTGAGTCGTGACGAATGATCGGAACGATGTGAGGACCACAGCGACGAGGGTCAGATACACAAAGGCCAAGTGGAAAAGAGCCATGTAGTTGATGAGAATGCCCCAGAGTCGTCGGAACATGTTCTTTCGGAGTTTGGCGTCGCGCTCGTTAAGGGCTGACCCGAGCGAACCTGTTGGCTTGAAGGCTTGAGTTTGACCGCCGAGCCATGTTGGCAGAATGAACGATCGGATGAGGCAGAGCGCGATGTAGGGAGACATCCAGAGCTGGTATCGCGAACCTCGTTGACCGGTGTGATAACCTGCGGGAATGAAGAGAGCAAACTCGCAGAGCCGGTTAGAGATGACAGATGCGAAACACGCGCGGATCAACCATCGGAGCTGCTCATCGGTAGCATAGGCCACAAGAGGCTTCTGCATGATCAGGATAATCGGAATGGCGAAGAGCGAAATGGTGAGCAGAATGGTGTACATGCTCAGCGAGGCGTACAAGAATCCCGAGAATCGCTGAGCGGTGGTCATCTGGCGGACCTTGTCACCCCAAAGACAAAAGTTGAGCTTGAAGGAAGTATCGACTGTTCCAATAGCCCATCGCGTTCGCTGCTTAAGATGGCCGCCATAGTCCTCAGGAACGGTACCAAACTGCAGAGGTTCGTGGATGAAAGCCGTCTTCCAGCCCTTACCGAGCATGAGAGTCGATGTAGCGACATCCTCAGCCAGAGATCCAAGAGGGAAGTTACCAATCTCGTCAAGAGCCTCACGACGAGCGACGTAGCCTGATCCAGTGCACCAAGCGACACCTAGAGCGTCCTTGATGGGCTCAATGACATGCACGAAGAAGTCGAGACTTTGGGCGAGAGGATCCGAGGGAGGGGTGTTGTAGAAGAGCTGGGGAGGGCATGCGAGAGCCATCTTGGGGTCAATGAGCATGTGAGGAAGAATAGCACGGAGCCAGTCACGCTCGGGAATCTGCAACTGTAAGTATGTCGTTGGTCAATGTGCGGGAATAACTTACCATATCAGCATCCAGAGCTGCCATGAACTGACCAGCACCTCCAGGCAGCTTGTGCACCTCGTCGAGACCATAGTTCAGGTTACCTGCCTTGAAGTGATGAGGTTGACCAGGAATCTTGACTCGAGCCATGTAGTACAGGTTGGGGTATATCATGGACAGCTTCGCACATGCTTCTTGCAGACCAGCAGACTTTCCATCATCGAGCAGAATGACTCTGTATCGATCCTGAGGGTAGTCCAGATCACACGCCGCTCGCACCGTATCCATCACCAGATCATCATCTTCACCACAGCAAGTAATGAAGGCATCAACAGTGGGCACATCGTTGCCTGTCAACCTCAGCTTCGGGCGGTTTCGCTTCTTCATCGACCACATTGTCCACGTATTATGCATCAATGACGGAATCGCTGTTGCAATCTCAACACCGATGAAGATCCACGCACCAGCATACGTCGTATCCGCCGCATTCTGCGCCCAAATAACACAAGCAATTCTCAGCGCAAGATACGCCATGTAGAGACCAGTATTCGCAAACGTGAGAAAGGGAACAAGCCTAAACACCCATCGCTTCCAACCTCCCCAGATCTCAGCATCATCGCGCTTATGCACATGCTGAATAGTGCTGCTATCAACGATATAATCCTTGTTATAAAGTGTGTTTGCGCTGCTGCTGTGAGGCGAGTTCCCGCCGGGCAGAAGCGCAGCGAGACTCAGGTGGCTCTGGTTCTGTTTGACGGAGTCAGTGACGTTGGACGATTTGTTGACGAGGGTGCGGGAGCTGACCATTAGGCTGGATGGTCTCCAGTCGACGGACGAATTGCCCGGGTGGTGATGCAGACGAGAAGCTGGTGTTTCTCGGCCGCTTCGCAGTGTCGGCGATGCAGAGCGTGAACCACCCGGTGTGTCGTTGAAGTACTGCCCAGGGCTATTGGCAATCTGCGGAGGCCATTCAGGCGCTGGACTGTAGTCGTCGAAGTGCGCTGGTGAAGGCCTAGCGGGTCGTCCCTGCTCAGTGACAGAGCGGCCCTGGCCCTGGCCCTGAAACTCTTCTGTTGAAGATTGATAGGGCGAATACGGCGTGTATTGCTGCTCTGGGGGACCGTATGGAGAGTGGAGGTCTTGCCCTTGGTAGTACTCCTGCTGCTGATACTGCCTCTGCTCATGCTGCTGCTGATGTTGACGCTGCACATCGATCTCTACCATCTCTCTATACTCCCTCTCCTGGTCCCCCTCTGCATAGCCATGATGCCCGTTCATCTTGACTCTGGACGGGTGAGACGCATGCGTTTAGGTTCCACAGACACAACGTGGTACGAAAAACAAGTACAGTATGCAAGCCGACAAAGTCAATGGCGTATCTTGGCGAACCTTGGGTGTTGTTGTTTACTGTATAACGAGTGACTGGTACTTTTGCAAACGATGGATGTATATGAAAAGGAAAAGAAACACCAAGAGCTCAAGAAAACGAGAGATGATTGACTGAGGTAGAAAGAGGAAGGAAAAAAACAAGGGAGAGAGAAGGAGAGTACATAGAGACAAGAGGTAGATCCGATGAATGGATGGGGGTGTGTTGATTTGAGTTCAGGTGCTAATGTGCCCCAGTCTCTGCAAAGTATGTGCAGTATTGATCAGGATTGGTTTATTCTTGGAATAAACAAGCTCCCAGCCCATTAACACGAGCGAACCACCCGAGCATGCCGTGACACTACACGGCACCATACTAATCCAGGAACAACTAACAGAGCACACTAACACAACACCCCCCTTCGTATCGCAGCGCAGGGGTCAATCCCGGGTTTAGATCAGGGGCACGTTCAGCTGCGAGCGTGCTATCAGCTTGCCCACTGCGCTGCGTGATTGGCATGTCGGCATTTCCACAGGCCCCTCCGCATATGCAAGGGAGGGAGGGAGG